>JASFAX010005039.1:0-37465 GCA_030737875.1 Allium sativum | reverse complement strand
AAATAAAATTTACATTTTTATATGAAAATAAGAAGTAGGAATTTACAGTAAAGAAAATTTACATTTTTCTTATATGTAAAAAAATATATGAGAATTAGCATGTAATTAAAAACTTCATTTCTATAATGTAAATTAGAAGTAGAATTTGCATGTAAGTAACAATTACATTTTTCATATGTAATTAAAGTTAAGAACTTGCATGTAAATTAAATTACATTTTTATAATGTAAGTTAGAAGTAAAACTAGCATGTAATTAAAAACTATATTTTTATAATGCATTATCTAAATATGTATTTCATTAATGTTAAATATGTATTGTCTAAATATGTATATCATTAATGTTAGATATGTATTGTCTAAATATAATTATCATTAATATTATAAATGTATTCTCTAAATATATATCATTAATGTTAGAAATGAATGGTCTAAATACAAATATCATTAATGTTAGAAATGTATGGTCTAAGTAAAAGACATGAATTAAGAAAGTATATTTTATTCACATTTTAGATGTGAATAAAAACTTAGAATTATTTCTCCGGCATGCATGATATGTTGTGAGCTGATGTTTGGATGTGACACAATGTTTGAATTTTGAAAATAGGTAGCATGCTAATGAATGTTAATTATTATTATTTATGATAATTCAACTGTGTTACACTGCCGTATACAAGTTGCCTGACTTGTATATGTTGATTGGGCTGATATTTTCACACATCGCCCAAGTGCACAAATAATATATTATTATTTGGATTTTGTTTGAATGTTGTGTGAATGTTATTTGAATGTTATTGGAATGTTATTTTTGTGATAAAGGAATGATTAGGAATTTACATTTCCCACTGTAAATAAAATATGAAATAAAAGTTACATTTTCGATATAATAATATATTGAAGTGTAAGTTTACATTTCTCAATGTAAATAGTATAGGAATAGGAATTTACATTTTCAAATGTAAATAATAAGATTAGAAATTTACATTTCTAATGAATGGATTTTCATTAGAAAGAAATAATGAAACCAAATATACATTTGGTGTAAATTGAAAAATGGAAGAGTAAAATATACACTGTTATGTTTAGGATGTGTATGTAAAGCAAAAATAGCGATAGATCGTTATAAATTATTAACAACGATGTGAAATGGTTTTCAAACTTATATATGCAAGAGTTATTTGGAAAGTCCGAGTTTACTCTCATTCCAAATAATGATACGACGTTCGAAGAATTGAAGACGGCGATTGAGGACCGACGATCTTCACATCGAATGGGTAACTAGTGTTGAGGCCCTTGATTGATTTGCTCCCAAGACGGGGCTAAGATGGTAGTTGTCCGGACGTAGTGTTGATTTGTTTGGATTTGGATTTCGCTCAGACCCAGAGCATAAGCTTATAAATGGAATGTGTGTCTGACATTGTACTCCTTTATATTGTATTAATTGATTTTCTATCGAATGTATGAATGCTTGGTGGCGGAGAATAAATTCTCTTGCTTAACACCCTATCATATATTTCGGCAAAGGATTGGTAGTGTGCTATGGAGTGACGATGTGGCATGCTAAGATGCATATGATCAAGGCTTTGTTGAAAAGAAGGCCTTGTGGGATGATCAAAGCATAGCCTGTTTAGGCATAGCTTTGTGTATAGCGTGACTCCGTGAGCCTCACACACCGGCGGAGTCTAAAACGGGAGAAGGGAACGCAGGGAGAGCAACACGTTTCTTTCTAGCTAGAAGTGGTGTTTGGGCTTTAACACGGCCTGGCATTTTACTTATGTGGATGATGGAATGAGGCGCCTCGGATGATAGGTCCTATAGGATCGGGAAACGTGTGTTCAGGAATTGCCAATCCACGAAGCTGTATGTGTGGACCGGCCCTGCAGGATCCAAGGGTTAACTGCGGGGAATCCCAAGACATAAGCTAGAGTGTCTCGAATCGGTAAGGAGCTCCTCCCTAGCCTTGACTCATGATGGAAACCCAATTTCCAATACGCCCCATGCGGTTTTGATTGTATTACTAGTATGGAAGCATAGTATTATGGTATCTATGTGTCCTAGGATTGATACATTATGATTGAAATGTTTTTGAAACATATACACACTAGCAATAATATCAAATTCGTTTTTTTATCGTATTAAGCATTTTTGACCATTATAAGGTAAAAACCTATCCTCCAGTTTGCGTTGCATTGTGTGATGGGACTTGGGTCTAATGATGGTTTCATTTTTCCAAAAAGCATTGCGTTGTTTAACGATTTACTTTAACTTATGCACGAAAATCCATTGGAGTAAACCCGTTCCGCGTTAGCGGCGTGGTCCTTGGATTTGCCTTATTACAATTAGTTAAATTAGTTAAGAATTCTCACACCAGTCCCATGACTGACCCGTTGTTTGTTTCACTTTGCAAACACGGGTGCCCTCTTTCCACACGGGCAGTCGAGTAGTTTGTCTACAGGTTCTTATCTCAAGCAGGATCCTGGATTGAAGCTTAAAGCTGTGTCCAAAGAATAGTTGTCTTCCGCTGCCTTAGTTACTTTGTTTCCGTTGCACTGTACTGTATTAAAATATTGTAATTTACCTTCCGCTGTATTTTATCGATGTACTCTGATGTTCTGTACTCTGATGTTATATTATCATGATATAATAAAAGTCTGCTGTTGTTGTTCTGATGTGTTGTATTCCCAGAGTTAACGTATGCGGATTTTGAACGGTTTTAGTCAATCTATCGATCGATTAAGGTCGGGCAAATGCGTGTCGTTACATCTACTTCTCAAGTTGCAATACTTAGAAGATCCCTCTACTTCCTTTTGCTTTTTGGATTAAATCAAGAGAAGAGTGTGTGAGGATGATAATCTACATAATGAGAGCATAAAACCTTGTAAATTTGCATGTGATAATGAAAGCTTCCCTTAAAGTGGATGTAGATCTTCTTTAAGATCGAACCACTATAAAAATCTGTGTCCTTCATTTTTTTCTTTCTATTTTGTGATTGTGGTCTCGCTCCTACCGTTAGGTAAAGTGTTTGTATTACACCTTTAGTATTGGAATCAAAGTTTGGTTTCAACAATATATTTGTGGTGACCATTTGTAGCAATCAATATAAATAATTGCCATAAATAAGACTGCAAATTAATAAATAACCATTGCAACAAATACTGATTGGGGAAAATAAATGTGACAGAAAAATGGTTACAATTCCTAACTTAATTAGGATAAATGTTGTACACCCCAATTAGGAAATTTGAATTATAACTACATTTAGACACGAGGTTAAGCTCAACAGTGGTATAAGCCTGCCCAGAACCGACTAACAAATCCAGCAACCACAGGTAATCAGCTTAATGTGAGGAGTCTAATGCATAAACGTAATCGTATTAAGGCATGAGGCTAAGTTTAACTTGTGGTAGAGGTCTGCCCGGAACCGACAAGCAAATCCACAATCCACAAGTTGTCAACTTAATGTGAGAGTCCCGGTACGTAAATATATATATATATATATATATATATATATACGCACACACACATAACAGTCAAACAATAAATAAATAAATAAGAATAGTAATTGGCTGTGGGGGTACAACAAATAGATAACTTGGGATTGATAAGTAGTTGCCTTAGGAAAATATGATTGTTATGGTCATAAAGGGCAATAAAAAGGAAATGTGTCTCATAAGAGAATTCATGATTATCATTTAAACAATACGTCCATATTTGGGAGGTTATCAAATAAGTATCCTAAGGAAAAAGGGAATTTAACCTTCCTTATTTATATTGACGGGAATAGAAAATACATTTGGACTTAGTAGGTTATTAGTGTAAGATATAATTAACCATATAAACCCTTGATGAAAATGAATTGTGTAAGTACAGTGTTTTCGTGTAGAAGGACTAAACAGGAATGATTTAATAACGTTGCTCACCTTATCCCAAATAGGGAAAGGTATAGTAGGCTAATAGGGTACGAACCAATAACCTTCGTGCAAAGTCCGCTTCCTGGGTCTTAAGCAGCTAGGGTTGAAGAGGCCACCTGGGAATAGGTCTTTCAGATTAGGGGTCTTAAATGGCAAGTGTGTGTGGGCTTACCCAAACCCGGAAATTAAAACGTCAGATATGGCTAACTATCCTACAGGAAATAGTAAGCGACTAAGTGGGTTATCTAATAAGGTCAGCTAGAAGCTATAGTGAGCGATAAAATACCATCTCTCACCTTATGCGGGGCAAGGGTATATGTGTGAATGACGGAAGCCTTAATTAGTAGGGCCCGTAGCTAGTGCCTTCTAGTTCATGTTAACGTTAAGTAAATTATCAAGAAGTAATAAGTGACCAATCGGTCCTCCTAGGGTCTTAAGCGATCAGGAAGAATCCACCATATCTATCATTGATAGTGAGGCAATAAATGATGAAGGATAAGCGAATGAAAGTATATGGATATAGAAACTCCATAATTAGGGGTTTAATCTCGGTATTGTAACTAACTAAGCTTTGGTATAAAGGCTTCAAAAAAATTTGTAAAAATATCCTATCTCCGTATTATACTTTGGGAAATAATACTTTGGAAAGAATAGTAGAGTCATGCATAAACATCTACAAGGTTAGGCTAGAATTACTAACCTTGTTAGGCATACATCTTGGGTTGAACCAAAAGGGATACATTTGTGTATTATAGTCTATGTTGTATATTTCTTAGTCACCAGAACTTGTTGTTCGCACCCCCCTCTTCATTACAATCTCCCAAGTTTCCTAGAGAAGGTCGGGTTCTTACAGATGATTAACTTTGACTTTCGATTCTCTTTCTCTCTTATGCTCGGTATAGGCAAAGTGACTTACTTTGAAAAAGGTAGTTACTTAAGTTATTACTAGTTTATCCTATTTTGCTTCCATTATGAGTTATTTTACTTTACTCTGATTTTGCTTATGCTCATTTATTGTAGGCACCATATTTACATGCTCCATGCTTAGATGTGTTTGAGTTTCGAATTTTGTCTAAATTTGGGCATATAAAAGTGTGGGGTTTTACATTTGGTATCAGAGCCTAGGTTAAATGATCAGAGGAATTTGTAAACTAGGAATCGTGAGAACGTAATTCAAATTTCTATTTTTTCGTCTTTCTTACTTGTCTTTAATTTATTTCGACCATGAAATTAGTCATGGGCCTAATTATATAAGATGGGCTTTGAGTGACTAAGATTTGAAATATCTTGAGTCCAAGTTTCTAGCCATTTCTGTCTTACCCCACAGTACGTTGGCGATCTCTTCGTGAAGAGCACGAGAACGACATATGGTGGATTCCGTTGATTCGAATTGGGTAGCTGGAATAATATAAAAATCTAGCTACAACCGACATAGCAATAATCCCTAGTTTAGTTTCGTTGGTAGTTCCATTTAAGACCATTACTCCATCCAAAACAGGAAAAAGCCCACGTTAATATGTTGTATCCATTTTGGAAATATAATTATGAGGTGCATCCATTTGTTACTTCGTTAAAATTCCGAGTCTACCTTTATTGAAATATTCAATTGAGTTCTTGGCCTTGTATTTGAGGGAATTTATTTTTAAAACTATTTGAAAAATAAAATTTGATTTCAACGGTTTTGGAATATGGTTTCAGAAAATAGTTTGTAAAGATATGGTTTTTGAATTTTAATTTATTCCTGTTTCAAAATTTATTGGGCCATTTCGTAGTTTAAATAAATGTAATCTGATTGGTAAGAAGAAAGGAGTTAGAAATGGCAAGGAATATGCCAATAAAACTTAAGAATAATAAATATCTATTCCTTGTGATTTTTAGTATCTGTTTCCTATATATATGGGACAATTTATTAATGTTATCAAAATCATTCTTAATTGTTTTTAAGCTCCAATATTTTTGAACCTGAAAAGTTTCTCCTAATTTGAAATATAAAACAAGAATACAAATAGTTATAATAATAAATAGGATTTATAAATACAAAACCATTAGTTTATAATAAATTCCATTTTTGAAAAGTTTTAAATTTTCGAAAAGGCTACGAAAAATCCTTCATCTAGATTTTTGGGGTATTTGATTTCATGAATCGTCTGTTTGTTGTCAGCTAGGTACCGGGAAAATCCTTTTTAATCTATATTACGGATTTCTAGATGAATTATTTTTGGAATTCGTTCATTTGTTGTGTAGTCGCAGCATCGTTGTTGAGACCATAAATCCTTGGAGTTGGTTCGGAGTTTAACTACGATCATTAAAAATAGCGGTGATGAGGATAATTATTTTTCGGATCGCATCAAAACTTAAAAGATAACGCCGGACGATTAATATTTTAATCTAGCCTAGTAAGGTCAAGGTTCAATCTTTGTCCAAAGCCAATTAATAGTTGACTGTTTAGCGTTATGCAAGAATGGTCAACTAATCGATAATTTTTGTTACAACTTGAACCTAGGACTCAACCATAAAAATTGCGTTCCAATTACCCCTTTAACTTTGTTCTTTCGTCCTTCAGTCCTCATCAACCGAACTATATCACTATTCTTCTTCTCCTTCTTTGTCGCCACTTCGCCTCCTCCTTTTTACGCTTGTTTGCACATTAGATCTTGCCTCACCAGTACTCTAAGGTCTAATTTCTTCTCTTCGACCATTTCTTAGCCTAAAATACCTAATTGTAATATTTGATACTACTCACACCATTTATGTCTCTGCTTTAGATCGAGATCATTTGGCTGCATCAGAATAAGAAAAAGGCCTCACCGCTTTAGGGCCAAGAAAATTTGTCAAGGCAATTGGACTTGCACCGGCCAGTTGCTTAGAGATCTGAGAATAGGGTTTGTTGTTTGTGCTGGATCCACCATTGTTGTACGTTGTTTAAATAGGTTCTTTCGAAGGCGATCATCATTTTGGAGATGAAGAAGCTATCTTTAGATGGTTTTTCGGAGGAGAATATCGAAGAGATTTTAAAGGAATCCATATTTTACATGGACTTAAATGGTCTTTTGTTTGACAAACTTTGGAGATTTTGCAGCAAATCACTTTTTCTTAATGTCAGTTTATGTGTTCTAAAATCTACGTTCGATGCCTACGTAGACATATGACCCATTAAGCACATCGTATAAATGGGAAGTTATGATTAGATTTGTCTCATGATGCGGGAATTAATCTTTTGTTTGATCGATGGCATAACCATCATTTAGTGCCGCATCGAAATAATCGATTCAGCTTGTTGTTTTTTATGTTGTCACATGGAGTTACTTTCTGTAAATTCACCTATCTATTTTGTCTTTAGGCAATATTAAGGGGATTTCCATGAGAAGCAATTTTGTGGTAGGTTTCTTTTCACATTATAAATTCTCTCTTAGAAGAGGTGGTGATGTGGAAACCTCCAACAGCACCAGTAGTGTTTGTAACATGAGATTGAGCATTTTGCTATCATAAAGATCATAAAAATTGGTTTAAGCTCCAGCCTTGGGGCAAGACATGTCATTGTTTATAGCCACTGTTTTGTGAGTTTCGGTGTTGTTTCATCGTCGTCTCTGTTGTTTTTCCTTTCCAGCATCAGATTCTTGGCTTTAATGTGATTCATGCTTGTAGCTATTAGTGTTGTTTAAATCGCACGACTTAGGTTAATGAGATTTCTATGTTTAGAGATATTTATGTCATTCATGCAAGCCTGTTTGATTGAAATCTCGTTTTTCTTATCTACATTAATAGTTGTCCTAGAGCTGGAAAGAATAGAATTTTGTGCTGGATAAATGTTAAAAAAGGACTGGTTTTGTGTTGTTTTCGTCATAGGTATATGAATAAATAAATCACCGTTCCTTGTTAAAGCTAAAAATTTATTTTGGTCTTTTTGTGTGTGATTTCAGTTTTCACATTTTTGGCATAACTAACTTCCTTCACCGACATGTGACTTGAATCTTTTAAATTTCCGCAAAATACAATTTTTTTGAAGTTTTCGGAAAATGTTGTTTGAAAAAGAAACATTTTTATCATTTTCTTACATTATAGGAAAGTGAAGCGATTTGGAAAGGAAATTTTCAAAATAGATGTGACAAGTTTTTCAGCACGAATTTATTTTTATGAAAAAGTTTCAATTTTTGGTCACATGAATGCTGTAAGGAAGACTTTTGGATGCTTGGGGTGAGCATTTTAACAGTACAGTAGGACCGATGATACGATAAAAAAATGTTAACGGTAACAAAGAAAAGGTTGTTTTAGCCTTGTAAACGCTTTCCATACCTTGTCAACGATGCGCACGAGCCATTAATTAACTCATTTTATGTTTTAGAGCTTGCTTTAAGCCTCCTTTACAGTCTACAGATGGAAAATTTTGGAGTATTTTGAGTAATTGAGGTGAAAATCCCATTATAGTGCAGGAAATGGAAAAGTTGTAAGCTGGAAAATGTTAAAATTCTTTGCTTCGATTTCCTTTCTCTGGTTTAGGAGAAATCAAATGGGAAACGGTTAGACTGCGTGACATTTTGGATGGTAGGGATTGGATGCAAAATTGGTTGCTTCACACTTTTATTCGTAATATTGTGAGGGTTATGGATGAAAAAGGATTTTTTGAAATTTGCATACATATAGAATTGCCAGTATAATTAGGACGTTTATGGTTGAATTGCATTATGTACACGCCATGGTTGCAAAGTGGATGTACATAAATTGGTTGTGTAGAATATAACTATAGGCGTTAGAATTTCAGGACGAAATTCCTTTTAATGAGGGAAGAATGTAATAACCTAAAATTTTGGAAATATGAATTAATTATTAGAATTTCAAAAATAAGAATTTCTGCAAATAAAGGAATTTGACAAAGAAACTTTAGCCGATGCGTTCGTCTCGGAATTCTGGTCAACATTCATGTTTGGAGTCTCGCAAACGGAGTCTGTATGAAAAAGTTACGAACGAAATACGAAAACGGATAGGAGAAACCAAAATTTATAATTATAATTTACCTAATTTAGCCAAGACGACCTGGGCAATCTGATTCCCAAGTGGTCGACCATAGTGGTCAACCGCCACGGTCGACCTACTGGGTGTCAAACTGCCCAGTGGCAGCTAGGTTTTGAGAGTCTAGGTTAAAATATTTATATAATGAATAGCCAGATATAACTTAAAACAAATCCGACGGTTCTAGGCCATTTCCACCCCTATAAATAAAGGGGTAAATCCTCATTCTTTTTCCACGTAAATCTACGGAGGCAGTGGAGCTCTTCCATTTTCCACCCTTTCCAAACCAAATTTGTATAATAAAAATATATTCATGCATAACAAATCAAATCCAATTCATATAGAATTGAGAGGATAAGCCGATCTAATGAAAAAGAATGCAAATTGATGCTCCAAATAAGATTCTCCCCTCTCTTCCTGTTTTCTTATATTCCTACAGATCTGAAATTTTCCCCTTTCCAAATAAATTGTAGATTTATAAGAATTTAGGGATTGTAGGCCTAAAGGGTTCAGGCTTTGAATTTGGAGGCTATAAGGTGAGTGGAAAATTTACAAATACAGTTATAATAACTTATCTATTTCGTTTGAATTAGATCTATGTTTTTATTCCTATTTCCTATCAAATTTGTTCATTTAAGATTGTGGAATTATTGATAACCATCAGATCTGATTTTAAATATGGTTAAAACTTGTGAATTATAAGTTGTGGTTGTACCTAATATCAATTGTAGGATTCTTAAATTTGTTCACACATATTCCTACAGTTATGTTATGAAATAGATTGCAATTATGTGGTAAAATGTATTATGGACATTGCATAGCACTATAGGTCTGGAAATCAGTCTCATTAAACACCATGTAGATGTAGATACATTCCAGATGTTTAGTTCAGTGTTGAATATTAAAATATGTGAATTTGGGTAATAAGATGACATTGGTAAATTATGTGATTGTAATATTAAAAGAAATATTCTTCTTTGTATTCAACATTGTTGGATTTTTGGCTTAATCATTGTAAACATGTCGTTTTCCTCCTTTTGAATAAAAAGGCATTATTTTGAAATCACAAGAGATATGAAAAAAAGATTAAAAAGGGAAAAGTGGTGCAAATGTATGTATACACATAAATACATATATTTGTACCTAATTTGCATCGACCATCCCAAAATATATATTTACATATATTTCTTGTGATTTGGAAATATGTCAATTCCACTAATTATGCATTATTTACATTGATTTCGGCTAACGGTCTTTTATGAGATTTGAAACCTTTTTGGAAAGATAGAATATAAAAAGGAAATGTTTAGTTAATTGATTAGACCAAATCATTCATTTAAGAATAATAATAGAAATAACAACTATGTTGACCACACGAAGATGTAAAATAAATAATACACGTTATTAATCCAAATTAGCGTAAAATGGTAAAATATACATTGTATGGAATGTTTGAATGTTTGGATAAGGTTCAATTATTGAATTATATATAAATGTAATCCAGATTGAATTGATATAATTATGGTGACCTTTTGTAGCAATCTATATGATTAATTGTCATAAATAGGACCGCAAATCAATAAATAACCATTGTAACCAATATTGATTGGGGAAAATAATCGTGATAGGAAAATGGTTACAATTCCTAATTTAATTAGGATAAATGTTGTAAACCCCAATTAGGAAATTTGAATTATAACCGCATTTATAGACACGAGGTAAAGCTCAACTTGTGGTACAAGCCTACCCGGAACCGACTGGAAAATCCAGCAACCACGGGTAGTCAGCATAGTGTGATGGGTCTAATGCATAAATATAATCGTATTAAGGCACGAGGTTAAGTTTAACTTGTGGTAGAATCTGCTAGGAACGGACCGAAAAATCCAACATCCATATATATGCACACACATAATAAATAAATAAATAAATAAGAACAGTAATTGGCAGTTGGGATACTACAAATAGATAACTTGCGATTGATAAATAGTTGCCTTAGGAAAATATGACCATTATGGTCATAAAGGACAATAAAAAAGAAATAAGAGGAAACGAGTGTCATAAGAGAATTTATGGTTGCATTTAAACATTGTGTCCAAATTAGGGAAGATATCAAATAAGTATCCTAGGGAAAAAGGGAACGACCTTCCATATTTATATTAACGAAAATAGAAAATACAGTTGGACTTAGCGGGTAATAGTGTATAATATTATTAACCATATAAACCTGTGATGAAAATGAATCGTGTAAATATAGTATTTCCATGTAGAGGGACTAAACGGGAATGACTTAATAACCTAGCCCACCTTATCCTAAATATGGGAAGGTATAGTAGGCTAATAGGGTATAAACTAATAACCTTCGCGTATAGTCCGCTTCTTGGGTCTTAAGAGGCTGGGGTTGAAGAGTCCACCAGGGAATAGGTCTTTCAGTTTATGGATCTTAAATGACAAGTATGTGTGGGCCTACCCAAATATGGAAACTAAAACATCAGATATGGCTACCTAACCTATGGGAAGTAATAAGCGACTAAGGGGGTTATCTAATAAGGTCAACTAAAGGTATAGTGAATGATAAAATACCATCTCTCATCCTATGCGGGGCAGTGGTATATGCATGAATGACATAATCCTTAACTAGTAGGGCCCGTAGTTTAGTACCCTCTAGTTCATGTTAACGTAAAGTAATTTATCGAGAAATAATAAGTGACCAATCGGTCCGCCTAGGGTCTTAAGCGACCAGGAAGAATCCACCATATCTATCATTGATAGTGAGGCAAGAAATGATGAATGTAAAGAAAATGAAAGTATATGGCTATAGAAACTCCGTATTTACGGGTTTAATCATGATATAGTAACCAGTTAACCCTATTATAAAGGCATCACAAAAATTTGCTAAAACATCCTATCTCGGTATTATACTTTGGGAAATAATACTTTGGGATGAGTATTAGAGTCCTGCATAAACATCTATAGGGTTAGTCTAGAATTACTTAATTTGTTAGGCATACATCTTGTGTTGAACCAAACGAGATACATCTATGTATTATAGTCTGTATTTTACATTTCTTAGTCAGTAGAACTTGTTGTTCTGGCCCCCTTCTCATTACATCCTCTTAGATTTCCCAGAGAAGGTTGGGTTCTCGCAGATGGTTAAGTTTGGCTTTCGGTTCTCATTCTCTCTCATGCTCGGTAATTGGCAAAGTGACTTACTTTGAAAAAGGTAGTTACTTGAGTTAATACTAGTTTATCCTACTTTGTTTCCGCTGTGAGTTATTTTATCGTACTCTGATTTCGCTCATGCTCATTTATTACAGGTACAAGATTTACACGCTCCATGCTTAAATGTGTTTGAGTTTCGATTTTTGTCGAAATTTGGGCGTAGAAAAGTGTGGGATGTTACAACTAATAATACATAACTATTTGTTCCTAGTATATTTAAATGTTTATTTTAAGATCATGTTTATTTCAAGTATATTTAAATTTTTGTTCCTTGTAAAGTCGCAAAAAATAACATCATCTCCTTCTACATGAGCACTTCCAAAATGGAACCAAAAATAAATTACAACTTACAATATTTATGTCATGTTAGTTTGTATAATCATGATAACAGATAGAAGGCTTCTGTGTTAGTGACACTTCTTTTGTATCCTAGTTGTATAGAATACCCAATTGCTTTTGTATCTTTGTTGTATAATCATGCTTACAAAAGTGGATTTGAATTTTACTGTCTATATATACCAACCAAGTTTAACCAATGAAGAATGAGCCTGGGCAGCCTAGGTTTTCGATATGAGATTCAAATCATAAACCGTAAAATTCAAACTATGAATCAAAATGGAATTTGAATCATGGATTCAAAAAACATACATTTTAAAGTTTGCACATACTTTGAAGTTAGTCTTGATATTCAAACTTCTACATCTAAACTAAAACACCATATTCTCTTTTGTTCTAATTCTAATTTACTTTTAAATGATTAAAATTGGAAATGTAGACCCTAATAAATAAATTGAATACATTAATTTGAATTGAATGATATTTCTAATATGTAGTATTAACTTTTTTTGAATCAGAATATAAATCAAATTGTAAAGGGAGAGATTTGATTTAAAACGGGATTCAAATCATAGGATTTTAAGATTTTTGACAATAATTTCCATAGAGCTGATTGTGACTACAATACGATGGCTAATGGTATTGTCATTTATGGAGGATCTGCTATAGTTATTACACTATTGGGAGGCGATACTAACTACTTGTTACTCTTGATGGAGGGAAGTTTAGGCATTTAAATGATTTTCAAATGCAAGCCTGTGATCATAGAAGCCTTTCATTGATAATCTTTTTATGTGCGTAATGGTAAGAGTAGTTATAATAGCATAAATACGTTGTTTGATCTAGCTAAAATTATTCATTGATGATCGTCAGTTTAGATGGGAGGCAGCAAGGCTATCTATCAATTGTTTGGCATGTAGGAAATATAGGGTGTTTCCTTCACACATTATTTGAAGTCTCTAAATAAGACAACATGGTTCTTCCCTAGCATATTAAGGCACACGATCATGGGTTAATATATGTCTCAAGTGCCAGTGAGACCAACAATTTCTACCTGAACCATCCTATGAGAGAGGGGAGTAATTAGCCAAGAAATACTTAGTCTTTTTAATGCCATTGTGTATATAGAGGATTAATTGTAGTCCATATATTGGTGAGAGTACAAGGTTGGCATTATTTCGTTCTATCAATGTATCCTTGTAAGGTGCATCCCTCGACAAGAGGTTTGCAGTGGGTTAACAAGAGAAGATAATCATCATTATCCTGATATTCCTAGACAAGATAATGAAAGGAAGTGATGTAGGGAGTTCATAAGTTGAGGAAGCAAGAAGTTAGTGATGGAAGAAGATAAGTTTTCATCATTAATCAACAGATCCAGGTTGTTATGACAACTAGAACAAATGACAAGAAGGGTTATCTTTTATCATTTCGCTTTAGTAATGTACAAGAATATTCACATAGCTTTACTCCAATTTTCATCGATATCCTAAGTCGGAATCCTAATCAAAAGGAATACAGCAATATAACATTAGGTAATGTTACAAAAAAATCTTTGTTTCTTACCATCCTGCTTCCTGACAAGAAATCCTTGCTTATTCTCCTTCTGCCTTCCGTTTGATCCTCATTCTCGTTGCATTACACAAATGATTATTGTTACCATATAATTTATCCCCTAAATCAAAATTATGGGATGATAAATGTAATTTTTTATTCAAGTAGAATAGTAGTTGCACACTTGTGTCAACTGTAATTTAAAGAATGAAATGACATATGCCAATTTTCATTTTTTTTTTATAAGTCGGATACACAGCCATATCATATGCTAGGATTTTGTAGATCACAAAATTGTTAGGTTTTCGGTGATATAACATTGCATATTTATGTTGGTCTTGGATACTTTGAGTCTAATGGAATCATGGCTCAAACTCATTGCCTATTTTGTAGGTTCCTTAGATTCTGAAGATTGATTAATTACATCTTGTAAAGATTTAGTAGATTTTATGGAGTGAGTAGTTGCCTCTTTTATTGCATTAGAAATAGCAACAAATTATCTACATGGGAAGACTTATGGAATTATTCAATGGCTTTGTAAGTAAGAAATTTTGTCAACTCCATTGTAAATAGGCATTACATTGTTCATTATATGTGTATGGGAGAAATGGTTTATTCTCTTTAGGTATTAGGATTTGAGATATCTTCTCGATTTTTAGGGTTTTCTTGTAATATTTTGGAACTTTTAATAGAAAAAATTATTTGGAAATGAAATTGTCATTATTTTTTCTTTACTTCTTATCTCTTCTAAAATCTAATTGTGCAGTGATCCCAAGAAAATCTCTAACAGTTGGTACCGGAGCCTGCTACGCAATTTTTTTGAAGAGAGTTTGCTTATGGAAAAGATAAATGTGGAAAACTTAATGGAAGAAATTGGGGTTTATGGAAATCGAAGATGGAAAAATCTCTATATATCTTAATGATCTTCACCAACCTTTGGAAAATAGTAAGGAGAAGCCAAATGGCATAACTAAGGCAAAGTGGGAAATTTTGGATAGGAAGGCTACAATGGCTATTAGTTGTTTTTTGGAAAATTCAGTATTTCATATTGTTGCTAATGAAACATATGCTTATGCAATCTGGAAAAAGTTAGAAGTCTACGCAGAGAACTCTGCAACAAACAAGGCTATTCTTATAAGACGATTGGTGAATCTCAAGCTAAAGGAAGGTGATTCAATCGGAGAGCAGATTAATGATTTTCAGGCAATTGTGAACCAACTGGCAGCCATAAGGTAGATGATGAGACACAAGCTTTGATGTTGATGAGTTCATTATCAAAGAGTTGGGAAACATTTATGGATAAATTGAATAACTCAAATTCAGATGGTGTTGTTTCAATAGGGTCGGTGGTTAGTGGCTTGCTTAATGAGGAGATACGGAGGATGAACCTAATAGAAGAAAAGGATAAGGTAGAAAGAGAAAGTAGAGACACATTTGATGAAGTCAATCTTGCTAACTTAATTGAGAAAGGGATTTCATTTTTTTATTACTGTGAAAAACCCGTTCATTAACTAAGATTTTGCAATAAAGTTAAATAGGATAAAGAAAGAATAAAAATCTTAGAGGAAGATAAAATCAAGGTTGACGAAAGCGGCAACATAGATGTAAATTTTGGTGAAGATCTTGATGATAATGTCCAATGTGTGGATAAAGACAAAAGTAAAGATTGGGTACTTGATTCAGTGCTTGTTTCCATATATACAACCAAAGGGAAGCATTTAGTGATTACGAAGAACATACTAATAAAGTGAAATATGCCGATGGTGGAGATTTGCATGTTAAAGGCATATGTTTGGTTAGGTTTAAGATGAATGATGGAAGGGTGGTGAAGCTAATATGAGTTAGGCACATCCCAAAAATTAAGAAGAATTTTGCTTCAATAGGACGTTTAGAACAAACTTTTTCGCCTAGAGGTGGAGTCACAAGGATTTTGAGGGGTTATAAGGAGCTTTTGTGCAGAAAACGGAAATAATAACATATATAAAGTGCTTGGACAAATGGTGGAGAATGTTACGAGTTCTCAAATTGGATTTGGCGTGGCAAATTTGTCTGAATGATGGTGGAGCCAGCGACAAAAAACTGCAAAGACCACATGGAGGCCATTATGGTATTATAAGTAGTTCTTATTCATTGATGATATGCATGTCTAATTTGGAGCTTGTATAATTTTTTGGTGATTTTAAGGTTATTCATTTTCAAAGTGGAGATATTTGTTTCCATGGTATTACTGTAACACCCCGTGTATTTTATAACAGTGAAATTCACAAATTAAAGTATAACTAATTTCAAAACAAGAAATTAAGGGAAACGGGATATGTCGTTGCGTTCGTCTCGGAATTCTGCTTGGGATAGAGTCCGAGTTTGCGTAAAACGGACTCCGTATGAAGAAGATATGGCCTCTAGAAGTTTCAGAATTCAGTTTAAAATTCAAACAGACCAAAACAGCTCAGAAAAACCAATTCAAAATTCAAAATCGGGCCGGATTGGCCAGGGCGGGAATTTTCCCGCCCAAGGTAGTCGACCTGGGTCACCCGTGTCGACTGCCAAGTCGACACGGTGTTGACTAGCGTGTCGACCTGGCCCCTGAGCCAGGTTGAACCCAGCCCCCCCTGGCTGGCCTGGTTTGTGTTTGGTCAATTTTCTGAGCCTTGCCTTGTCACTAGGGCTAGGTGTCAGCTCCTAGTTGGTCTCTCCTTCAAACGAACGGCTATTATTACACCAAGCTCCATCGACCGTCTTAATCAACTCACAAACTCTATAAAAAGGACCTAAGACTCACCCTAATTCACACAAACAAAAATGGAGATGAGACCGTCATGCTGCTGAGGAGAGATTAGGAATAGCCGTCAGAAATTGAGAGACAATTAGGAAATATTTCGAAAGCTTAAAGCAACGTCAATTAAATCAAAACAACGCCTGCAACGAAGGATAGCATCTCCAAATTCAGAATTCAGATTCCTGAATTGAAGATTCGTCATACGTTGTAAGTAGAGTGCTATTCCGATGTGAATAAATAATTGTGTTGTGATTTGTGTAAGGTGAGAAATGGAATTGCGGCGATAATAATCTATATTTGTATGTTGGTTTGATTCTAAACGATTTGGAATTGTTATGGTATAACGATTGGATATTTGCAAGTATGTGATTTATGTTGGAAGTTAACAACTACATGTTTGTAGTGGTTTAATTTAGATTCATGCAAGTATATGATTCATGTTAACAATCATATGTTGTGGTAGTTTATTTGGGATTCATGCAAGTATATGATTCACCATTATGCCAATATGATGTACATACTTCTATGACCACTTTTAGTGTGTAATTGGATTCAACTAAGTACTATGGTTTATATGAATTTATGTTAAATTGGCATCGTGATTCAAGTGTAAAACCATGCTTTTGTATTAGAGACAAAAGTAAGCATCTTTATGAACATGACTAAACTATGTTTGGTGTTATGCCTAGTTGAAAACATGTTTTAGGCCTATGTTGTTATCAAAATCATATGGTGATATATGTGACACATAATTAAGTTAGATTTACATTCTAATTGCAAGTTTACATGAATAGACTAAAAAACATGATTTCATGTTTAGGTATGTTTATGCCATGATTATATGAACAGAATGGTTCATGTTTAGGTATGTTTATGCCATGATTATATGAATAGAATGGTTCATGTTTAGGTATGTTTATGCCATGATTATATGAATAGAATGATTCATGTTTAAGTATTGTTTATACCATGATTATATGCTATTACAATGCAAGTTCACATGTGCCTAATTCATGTTAATTAGATCGTTATGTTGCAAGTTCATGCGTTCACACTCCCCTTTTTATGTCACTTAGAATATATAAACACCATGTTATAAGCCTCCCCTTTTTCGTGTGGCTAAGTTAGGTTTAAATGTTAAACCCAACATATGTTGTATTTTAGTGAACGTATAAAACGGGGGTAATGGCGATCGGGTTAAAACATAGAACATATGTGTGGCATGTTTGACGCATGCCAACAACCATGAAAAACAATTAAGTGGCATAAATAAATTTGAACCAATAAAGATGAATTTGAATAATGGGCCGCAAATATTTACATGTAAAAAGGAAAGTGACAAAATATGTAAATGTAGAAAATACGATGTGTTTAACCCGAGGTTGGATTGAGTTGTGATGTAAACCTGCCCGGAACCGCCCGGCTGTCCAGTAGTCACAACAATACCTATCCAATGTGGGTGGTTAAACACGGAGCCCAATAAGGACCCGAGGTTAGACTGAGTTGGGGCGTAAGACTGCCCGGACCCAACCGGCAACAGGCAGCCACAACAATACCTGTCTAATGTGAGAGGTCAAGGCTTTAATAAGACAATTAAGGCTGAGTCAGGATTGATAGGATTAAGTAAATTGAATTAATACTTAATCAAAATGGAACATGCTATACAGACTGATTTGGGGTTAGGTTTACAAAACACTTAACCAACTTAGCATGTTGGCTAGAAATAGAAAACCTAGTAGCGGGGGACCCTTTTCAGCAGTAACCCTACAAGGTGTATCAGGGTACCTGAATTAGGCATGGTGGGGCACGATTACTGGGCTGACTGTAAGAGGTCAAATCGACAGTGGTGGTGCAGCAGTGTAGGTTCTAACGGGGTGCGGGCGTGCACACACTCCGGCGCAGAAAAATAAGGCACTGGGCACCAGTAGCATACCTGTGCATCCTAGGATTGTGTCGGGCCGCCACCATGGGACTTGATACACCCCATGGTGGGACCAGCATAGGTAACTACAACATCGGGGGCCGTAAGACACATGTAACTATGCGAGTCGGAGCCGATCATTAGAAACGGATCACTTCACCCTGATTATGGGGTGCCTGTTGGGAACTGGTTTATGTGGATGCAGAGATTAATATGGGGTACGATAAGTTTATTCGACTCTAGACAACTTAACTTAGTTTATGGTGCTTTCCCATTTCCAGTTTATACTTATCATGCCCAACTCTTTATTCATAGACTGAATAGTCCTAGACTTACTCAGGCTTTATGTCTGACTCTACTTTTCTTTCGTCCCCCCCCCCCCCAAGTCCACAGGGAGGGAATACCGCAGCTTGACCAGTTTTCACATCCAGCTTGAAGAGAAAGAATGTATTGCTTGGATCTTTTCGTTTTGGACTTTGGCTTTGGACAACAATTACAGGAATTATGCAGTTTACTTGTGTTTTTATGCTTCTTTAAATAATGTAATCAAGACAGTTATGAGGGTGTTATGTTTTTGGAAGTATTGTAAGACAAATTATGGCATGGTTTGTGTAACACGTATTTTAATGAAATAAAAGTTGATGTTGTTTTCCGCTGTTTCAAAAAAAATATGTTTTTTTTATATATCTGTCTTGTGTATCTGTGACTTATACTTATAAACCTCAACCAAAATTAGGGCATTCCCTTTGAGAGTGACCCTAACGGAGGTAGGGTGTTTCATCTAGTATCAGAGCATAGGTTTACCAGATACGATAAAAGTTTTGAAAATTTATTTTCAAAGGAAAATTTAAAGAAGCATTTTTAAAGATAAAATATTATATTTTAAAAAGGCAAAGTCCCCCCAAAGCCATAGGTACTATCTTTTATCCTTCGTTTTGAATCTATCCTTTTTGTTTCAGCATGTCCGAAGAACTTAACATGCCAGAGGGTATACCAATACCTGGTTGGTTTAGACGATTCTTAGAAGCAAGGGCCACTCAGCCAGGTCCTACCGTTCCTCCTCCCCCAGCTGCAGGAAATCATCCAGCTGTAGCAGCACCTCTTCCTCCACCTCCTCCGCGGGGAAATACTTTTGCTAAGATATGTAAGGATTTTAAAGCTATGGGAGGAAAGGACTTTCATGGAACCGAGTCCTTCATAGTAGCCAGGAATTGGCTGAAAGAAACCGAGGACTTATTCATCATCTTTGAGGTAGAAGATAGGCAGAAGGTACAACTGGCAGTGTGGCTACTAAAAGGTGAGGCTTCCTACTGGTGGGAAGTCACTAATGCAGAAAGACCAGTGGAAACATGGGAGGACTTTAGGGCAAGGTTCGAGGCTAAATTTCTCTCAGAAGTTGAAAGGAGTCTTCAGTTGGAAAAATTCTTATTTCTTAAGCAAGGGAATATGACAGTCAATGAGTATGTTAACTAGTTTGATCAGCTAGCTAGGTTCGGACTGGACCTAGTCAACACCCCGCACAAGAAGGCCCTCCGCTTTGTCACGGGATTGAATGAGCCATTACACAGATTGGCCATGACCCATATAACCATGGGAGCTACGTATGAAAGGTTGGTACAGATGGCATTGCTGAACGAAGAAGATAAGGGCAAGAAGGAGACAAAGGCAGAAAGCTCTAAAGGGAAGAACGAGGGTTTACAGCCTAAGAAGACATACTTTAAGAAGGGCGGGAAAGACAACAAAGAGAAGAGGAAGTGTAATTTCTATGGCAAAGTGGGGCACTTAGTGAAAGATTGTCGGAAAAAGAAGGCCAAGATGATTGGCGGGTGCTTTTCTTGCGGTGAGACAGGCCACATGGCTAAGGATTGCCCGAAGAAACGAGGACAGGGGCAGAGGGCTGGATCCACCTCAGGGGCACAGGTTCATGTGCTAGAGGCGCCACCTCTGCAACAGCGAGGTATAAATACTTCTGTAGAAAGTGTAGTTTATCTTTATGATCACCCAGTTCGCACTTTATTTGATTCTGGCGCATCACACTCCTTTATCTCGTCTACTTTAGTAGAATCTCTGCACCAAGAAACTAGTATGGTAGAGGACCCCTTAATTGTTTCAAACCCAATTGGGGGCCCAGCTCATTTGTCTATGATCTGTGTGGGATTGAAAATTTATATTCTAAGCGTAGAATTTTGATGTAGTGTCTTTGTTTTGGGCTTTTCGGGATATGGTTTGATTTTGGGCATGGATTGGCTATCCAGTAATGGGGCCATCCTTGATTGTGAGAAAACGGTTGTTAGGCTCCTGACCCAGCTCGGTAACACTTTGGAAATTACTTGTAATCCCTCGTATGCGGTTATGCTTAGTTATCTTGAATCGCTAGATGCCTCTGTCGACAATTTGCAATCGGTTAGAGTGGTCCGGGAATATCCGGATGTCTTTGAAGAGGTGAAGGGCTTGCCTCCGAAGCGGGAGATAGACTTCCGCATATATCTTGTAGATAATGCAAAGCCCGTTGCGTTGCCCGTTAGACACATGGCTCCACGGGAAAGGAAAGAGCTCAGTAAACAGATTAAAGAGCTTCTAGAGAAGGGGTTCATTAGGAGGAGCATTTCAGAATGGGGCGCTCCAGTGGTGTTCGCTACAAAGTCGGATGGTTCACTCCGTCTATGTGTTGACTATAGGGAGCTCAACAAGCTAACGAAAAAGAATAGGCACCCTCTCCCCAGAATCGACGATTTGTTTGATCAACTTGTAGGAGCGTCTGTTTTCTCCCAACTCGATTTGGCGACCGGTTTTCATCAACTAAGGGTAGCTGAAGATAGTATCGATAAGACAGCATTCAGAATCCCGGACGGCTTCTTTGAATGGCTTGTCATGCCTTTTGGCTTGACAAACGCACCCGCTTACTTCGTGGACTTGATGAGTAGGGTGTTCAGAAAATTCCTCAACAAGTTCGTAGTGGTCTTCGTAGACGATATCCTTATCTTCTCAAAGAGTGAAGAGGAACATACTCAACACTTAAGGGCAATCATGGAAACTCTGCGAGTCCATCAGCTAAAAGCCAAATTCTCCAAATGCCACTTTTGGAGAGAGGAAGTAAGATTTTTTGGGCACATAGTATCCAAGGAAGGATTAGCAGTAGACCCGGCTAAGGTAGTAGCGGTGCAGGAATGGAAAACACCAAAGAACGCAACAGAGGTCCGAAGCTTTCTCGGGCTAGCAGGCTTCTACCGGAAATTCATCAGAGACTTTGCAAAGATATCAGCTCCGCTCACAAAGTTGACCAAGAAGAATCTAGTGTTCAATTGGGACTTGGATTGCGAGTTTGCTTTCCAACGACTGAAAAGGGCTCTTACAACAGCCCCAATTTTAACATTGCTAGATGGAAGCAAGATGTTCACAGTTTATACAGATGCATGTGGGACAGGGCTAGGCGCCGTCTTAATGCAAGAAGGAAGGGTAGTAGCTTATGGCGGGAGACAATTGAAAGTGCATGAAAAGAACTACCCGACCCCCGATCTTGAGTTCGCCGCCATCGTTTTTGCACTCAAGTCTTGGTGACACTATCTCCTAGGTGAGAAGTTCTAACTTTACACTGACCATAAATCGTTGAAATATCTTTTCTCGCAGAAAGATCTTAACTTGAGGCAACAGAGATGGATGGAGTTTCTTGCCTCGTACGATTTCGAGATCTCCTACACTCCGGGCAAAGGCAACGTAGTGGCAGACGCGTTGAGCCGAAAGAAACTAACCCTAAGCCCGTTGTTTGTTGAAAGGCAAAGCCTAGAGTTTATAGCCAGCTTTGACTTTAGGCCCTCCTCCGGTTTTGTACCAGGCTTGCTAGCATCTCTCGAAGTACGCCCGACTTTAGTGGACTCAATAGGGACAGCACAACGCGAAGACCCCCAGCTTGTGGAGACGATTGATAGGCTAATTAGGGGTGAGACTTCAAGTCACCTCAACAGATACTCCATCGACGATAAGGGTTGGCTAAGGCGAGACGGAAGACTATGTGTCCCACAGACAAGAGATTTAGTAAAGAAGGTTCTCAAGGAAGCACATCACTCCAAGATGACGATACACCCAGGCTGAGATGAAATGTACAAGGACATATAGAGAACTTTCTTTTGGAACGGCATGAAGAAGGACGTGGCAGATTTCGTTTCTAGGTGTATGGCGTGCCAACAGGTTAAGGCGGAACAGAAAAAGCCTGGCGGTCTGCTCCATCCTCTAGAGGTCCAGCAGTGGAAGTGGGATAGCATCTCAATAGACTTCATTGATGGGCTGCCTAGGTCTAGGAGAGCCAACACTAGCATTTGGGTAATAGTGGATAGGCTTACTAAAAGCGCCCACTTTTTACCTGTCAAAAGTAAAAGAACTGCCTCATCCCTAGCATCTCTTTACCTCAAGGAAATTGTTCGACTCCATGGAATACCATCCAGCATTGTTAGTGACCGATACCCTATCTTCACAAGTGAGTTTTGGCGGAGTCTGCAAGAAGCGGTAGGCACACAGTTATGCTTGAGCACAGCCTATCATCCCCAAACTGACGGCCAAACAGGAAGGGTGAACAGAGTTTTGGAGGACCTTTTAAGACTGTGCGTCCTTGACTTCGGAGGGACGTGGGAAGACCGTCTTCCTTTGGTGGAATTTGCCTACAACAACAGCTACCAAGCAACCATCGGAATGGCGCCCTTCGAAGCTTTATATGGAAGACCGTGCCGATCGCCCACTTGTTGGTGGGAGTCTACTGATAAGCTCATACTTGGACCAGATATGATCCGAGAGACTTCAGAAAAAGTAGACTTAATACGAAGAAGAATGAAGACAGCCCAAGACAGACAAAAATCCTACGCCGACAAGAGGAGGACCGACATTGAATTTGAGGTTGGGGACAGAGTTTTTCTTAAGGTATCTCCACTAAGGAACGTTGTTCGTTTTGGAACCACAGGAAAGCTAGCACCAAGGTTCATAGGACCATTTCCTATTATTGAGAAAATTGGGAAAATGGCCTATAGATTAGAGCTACCCGAAAAACTGGCCGGAGTTCACAACGTTTTCCATGTTTCGCACCTCCGAAAATGTCTACATGAATCTGCCGAAGTGGTAGAGCCAAACATCCTAGAAGAAGCTGAAGTGGAACGCAAAGCAACCATGAGGAAAGTTCCAACCCGCATATTAGGAACGGAAGTGAAGAAGCTACGCAACCGCGAAGTCAAGCTCGTCAAAGTTCAGTGGAGCGACGCCGAAGGAGACGCAACTTGGGAAACTGAAGCTAGAATACGCACAGCCTACCCTTTTCTTTTCGAGGGTACATCTTTGATCTTTCTTTTTTCCTTAAGTTGCGCTTTTATCTATCTTTTTAGGTATATCTCCTCGACCTTATCTTTTAGGAAGGAACCCTTTGGATGAAAACATGTAATTGAAACATGTTATGGATGATGGTTGCAAGTGGTTGCAAGTGATTGCTAGTGGTTGCTCGTGGTTGCATATACACACACAATCTAGGTTGTAGATCGGCTCAGTCACTTCATATTGCATATGCATAAATGTATTTATTCGTATATGGTTGAAGTTTAATGTGTTGTCATATGGTTGTTGCATTTGTATGAATGATTGTGCACTCATGTAGAATAATGAATAGGAGAATTTGCATACATAATGGATTCATGGCACTTACATAATTTGCATTAAGGAGGTCAACTAAATCAGTAGACCGCCTGATTTTGCATTAGATAAGTACATGTACACACACACTTCGCATATGATCATGAAGCATTAGAAGTCTTTTAAGGACAATGGATGTTCGTGTCTGATGGATGAGTAGATGGATGTTTGGATGTTAGGATGTACATTCTTCCTAAACTTGAAAATTTCGGGGACGAAATCCTTTTAAGTGGGGGAGAATGTAACACCCCGTGTATTTTATAACAGTGAAATTCACAAATTAAAGTATAAATAATTTCAAAACAAGGAATTAAGGGAAACGGGATACGCCTTTGCGTTCGTCTCAGAATTCTGCTTGGGATAGAGTCCGAGTTTGCGTAAAACGGACTCCGTATGAAGAAGATATGGCCTCCGGAAGTTTCAGAATTCAGTTTAAAATTCAAACAGACCAAAACAGCTCAGAAAAACCAATTCAAAATTCAAAATCGGGCCGGATTGGCCAGGGCGGGAATTTTCCCGCCCAAGGCACCCAGGTCGACTGGGTAGTCGACCTGGGTCACCCGTGTCGAGTGGCGTGTCGACCTGGCCCCTGAGCCAGGTCAAACCCAGCCCCCCCTGGCTGGCCTGGTTTGTGTTTGGTCGATTTTCTGAGCCTTGCCTTGTCACTAGGGCTAGGTGTCAGCTCCTGGTTGGTCTCTCCTTCAAACGAACGGCTATTATTACACCAAGCTCCATCGACGGTCTTAATCAACTCACAAACTCTATAAAAAGGACCTAAGACTCACCCTAATTCACACAAACAAAAATGGAGATGAGACCGTCATGCTGATGAGGAGAGACTAGGAATAGCCGTCAGAAATTGAGAGACAATTAGGAGATAATTCGAAATCTTAAAGTAACGTCAATTAAATCAAAACAACGCCTACAACGAAGGATAGCATCTCCAAATTCAGAATTCAGATTCCTGAATTGAAGATTCGTCATACGTTTTAAGTAGAGTGCTATTCCGATGTGAATAAATAATTGTGTTGTGATTTGTGTAAAGTGAGAAATGGAATTGTGGCGATAATAATCTATATTTGTATGTTGCTTTGATTCTAAACGATTTGGAATTGTTATGGTATAACGATTGGATATTTGCAAGTATGTGATTTATGTTGGAAGTTAACAACTACTTGTTTGTAGTGGTTTAATTTAGATTCATGCAAGTATATGATTCATGTTAACAATCATATGTTGTGGTAGTTTATTTGGGATTCATGCAAGTATATGATTCACCATTATGCCAATATGATGTACATACTTCTATGACCACTTTTAGTGTGTAATTGGATTCAACTAAGTACTATGGTTTATATGAATTTATGTTAAATTGGCATCGTGATTCAAGTGTAAAACCATGCTTTTGTATTAGAGACAAAAGTAAGCATCTTTATGAACATGACTAAACTATGTTTGGTGTTATGCCTAGTTGAAAACATGTTTTAGGCCTATGTTGTTATCAAAATCATATGGTGATATATGTGACACATAATTAAGTTAGATTTACATTCTAATTGCAAGTTTACATGAATAGACTAAAAACATGATTTCATGTTTAGGTATGTTTATGCCATGATTATATGAATAGAATGGTTCATGTTTAGGTATGTTTATGCCATGATTATATGAATAGAATGGTTCATGTTTAGGTATGTTTATGCCATGATTATATGAATAGAATGATTCATGTTTAAGTATTCTTTATACCATGATTATATGCTATTACAATGCAAGTTCACATGTGCCTAATTCATGTTAATTAGATCGTTATGTTGCAAGTTCATGCGTTCACACTCCCCTTTTTATGTCACTTAAAATATATAAACACCATGTTATAAGCCTCCCCATTTTCGGGTGGCTAAGTTGGGTTTAAATGTTAAACCCAACATATGTTGTATTTTAGTGAACGTATAAAACGGGGGTAATGACGATGGGGTTAAAACATAGAACATATGTGTGGCATGTTTGACGCATGCCAACAACCATGAAAAACAATTAAGTGGCATAAATAAATTTTAACCAATAAAGATGAATTTGAATAATGGGCCGCAAATATTTACATATAAAAACGAAAGAGACAAAATATGTAAATGTAGAAAATACGATGTGTTTAACCCGAGGTTGGATTGAGTTGTGATGTAAACCTGCCCGGAACCGCCCGGCTGTCCAGTAGTCACAACAATACCTATCCAATGTGGGTGGTTAAACACGGAGCCCAATAAGGACCCGAGGTTAGACTAAGTTGTGGCGTAAGACTGCCCGGACCCAACTGGCAACAGGCAGCCACAACAATACATGTCTAATGTGAGAGGTCAAGGCTTTAATAAGACAAAGGCCGAGTCAGGATTGATAGGATTAAGTAAATTGAATTAATACTTAATCAAAATGGAACATGCTATATAGACTGATTTGGGGTTAGATTTACAAAACACTTAACCAACTTAGCATGTTGGCTAGAAATAGAAAACCTAGTAGAGGGGGACCCTTTTCAGCAGTAACCCTACAAGGTGTATCCGGATACCCTGAACTAGGCAGGGTGGGGCACGATTACTGGGCTGACTGTAAGAGGTCAAATCGACGACGGTGGTGCAGCAGTGTAGGTTCTAACGGGGTGCGGGCGTGCACACACTCTGGCGCAGAAAAATAAGGCACTGGGCACCAGTAGCATACCTGTGCATCCTAGGATTGTGTCGGGCCGCCACTATGGGACTTGATACAACCCATGATGGGACCAGCATAGGTAACTACAACATCGGGGGCTGTAAGACACATGTAACTATGCCAGTAGGAGCCGATCATTAGAAACGGATCACTTCACCTTGATTATGGGGTGCCTGTTGGGAATTGGTTTATGTGGATGCAGAGATTAATATGTGGTACGATAAGTTTATTCGACTCTAGACAACTTAACTTAGTTTATGGTGCTTTCCCATTTCCAGTTTATACTTATCATGCCCAATTCTTTATTCATAGACTGATTAGTCCTAGACTTACTCAGGCTTTATGTCTAACTCTACTTTTCTTTCGTCTTCTTTTCTTTCGTCCCCCCCCCCCCCCAGGTCCACAGGGAGGGAATACCGCAGCTTGACCAGTTTTCACGTCCAGCTTGAAGAGAAAGAATGTATTGGTTGGATCTTTTCGTTTTGGACTATGGCTTTGGACAGCAATTATGGGACTTATGCAGTTTACTTATGTTTTTATGCTTCTTTAAATAATGTAATCAAGACAATTATGAAGGTGTTATGTTTTTGGAAGTATTGTAAGACAAATTATGGCATGGTTTGTGTAAAACGTATTTTAATGAAATAAAAGTTGCTGTTGTTTTCCGCTGTTTCAAAAAAAAAATGTTTTTTTTTATATATCTGTCTTGTGTATCTGTGACTTATACTTATAAACCTCCACCAAAATTAGGGCATTCCCTTTGAGAGTGACCCTAACGGAGGCGGGGTGTTTCAATTACTGGATACTATTTTGAAGCTAGAGTTCTAAGTGGGGGTTGGATGACATATATGGAATATATTATCAAGGTGGAGATTATTAGGTTTGCGGTGATACAACATTCCATATTTATGTAGGCCTTGGATATATTTGAGTCTACATGGATTCATGGCTCAAATGCATTGCCTATTTTATAGGTTTCTAAGATTTTGAAGATTTATTAATTGCATTTTTTAAGATTAGATAGATTTAATGGAGTGATTATTTGCTTCATTTATTAAATTAGAAAAGGAAACAAATTATCTACATAGGAAGACTTATGGAATTATTCAATGGCTTCTTAAAGAAGATATTTTGTCAACTCTATTATAAATATGTATTACACTATTCATTATATGTGTGTGGAAGAAAAGGTTTATTCTCTTTAGATTTTAGGATTTGAGATATCTTCTCAATTTTTATGGCTTTCATTTGATCTTTAGGAATTATTAATAAATTTTAAATTTAGAGAAAAAAATTGTCATTATTTTTTCTTTACTTCTTATCACTTTAAAAGTCTAATTTTGTATAGATCATAATAAAATACCTAAGATATATATCCACTTTAATTAACCATTAAACACTTTGAGTGCATTTGGTTTATATTTTTTAATTTTTGGTTTTGTATGTACAAAAGTACGATCAACACACACATAGCGTGAAAATGATCATTTTACAAAATGAAGTTAACACACAAAACATAAAACAACTTTTTATTATTTTCTATATTTTAAGAAACAAAGGAAGAACTATAGCATTCATTCATCAATCATATCTCTGTCCCCTCTATCATCCCCTATGCATTTGGTCCGTCAACTTCGGTATCCTTCAAATCATTGCATTTTTGAAATTAACATTGAAAACTCAAACTCAATATACAAAATAGACCAAACACTAATGCACGCTTAATTTGAATTTTGATTTTGACATTTTTTATTTTTTTACAGTCAGTTTTAGTTCTCTATTATAAGGTGTTTTTAGATATATTAACAATGAAAAACATATCGTGGTGACCGTAAATGATTGTGGATAAGAATTTATCATTGCAAGGACTGCGAAGGTTTTTTGTACGTTGTTATAGGAAAAAGAGAAACAAGGCACAAATGATTACTATTATGCTACTTTATCTGAAGATTTTCTATTATTTTTATATAAAATTATTGTCTTTTATAGCCTATGCAGCGCTAGAATTTTAATATGCACACAAATCATAATAATTTATAATCAGATTCTAGCATGTTAAAATATGCATGGTGGAATTTGATGAGTTTGAGTAATTCATATTCTTTATCCTTTTATGCTATTTTCTCGATCCATAACATGGTGTTATGGTTTGTGTAGCTTTACGACGTGTTATAGTGTAAATATAATTTTTATTTATATGATGATATATATTTATGTTGCCCGATGTTCATGCGAGTGTCACACCTAATGATTCTCGAGAATATGAGAATAAAGTTTGGCATACGGAAAATAAATGCAGAAAGTAAACAAAAGAATTTATAGTGGTTCGGTTCATGTTGAACCTACGTCCACTTTAAAGCGTTTGCTGGTTTATTCACAATTGAAGGTTAACAGTGATGGACATCATAATTACAATGGTTTACAATATTAGGTTAAGTTTTTGGGAGTCACTATTTGTATGTAGGAAGCCCTGAGAAAAAGTTATTTCTTCTTTCTCAAAGCTCAAGCAGCCATTAATAGTATCCAAAGGTCTTTTCATGGTGCCAAATTAAGCCAATGTCAACCCCTTTCAAGTATGAGGTAGGGTATGTATAGGTAGTGGATTAGGTGGAAGTATGTGAGAATTAGGGACTATAGGTCGAATTTCGCATCCCAGAATAGCAGAGTAGGAAATCTCGCATCCCTTAGGGGGATACGAATTTCGCATCCTGGAGGATACAAGATTCGTCGGGATACGAAGCTCTGTATCCCAAGGGGATACAATGACTCTTATTGTATCTCGTGGGGAAACGAACTATCGTATCCTCGTGGGGATATAGAGTCTCGTATCCTCATAGGGATATGAAATATTGTATCCTCATAGGGATATGATACCGTGAGGATAAGAAATCTCATATCTTCGTGGGGATAAGGTATCTCGTATCCCCATGAGAATACGAATTTCATATCCCACGGAAATACAAAATTCATATTCCATGGGAAATGAGATGCATGGGGACATGAGAGACCAGGGACGTGAATTGGCGTGGTGATGGTACTTTTGCGGGTTGTGAGGTTTATGCTCGCATGACTCCTCCTCGACGTGCATCCTGACTGTTTTGGCGACAGTTCGGATTTTTCAACCATGTGACGGCTGAGTTGAGTGGGCATGATATGCTTTTAGGAACCAGACCAAAAGGTCGGTTAACACTTACCACCTAAAGTGGGTATTGTCTTGACATGATGTGCTTTGAGTTGAGTTGATCATCTTTAGAAGTTGGAAAGATCTCCAAGCTGTGTCAAGCTTTTGGTCGTGACCATTTCACTCGTTGATAATTTGTTTCCCTGATAGTTTTAGTGAACATCTAATTCCTGTCGACTCAAGAAATTAAATATTATACGTCGTCTCCTACTTACGTCAGAATGTAAATAAGTCATTGTCGACATAGTATCACGTATTTGCTCACATGTTTTCACATGATTTTGCAGGATGCGATCAGAGCTTGAAATCTAACATAATCGATAAGCATGTTTTTGGCTTATGATTATGCGAGTTGGTTTTCGAAAATGATATTGAATCGTGACCTCGATCGCTTAGCATACGCTCTTAAGTTGTTTTAAACTTATAAGTGCACGATTTGTTAATGAATCGAATTGGTCTCGATTGTCGTAGTTTCCAAAGCATGTACATGTAGTCGTAGTTGGAGTCATGAGTCGGGAATTTCAAAGGATTGGAAGTTCGGTTCCCATTCATTTTTTTTTCTTCTCTTATTTTTTCAAAAAAGGGAGAAGAAACTTCGTATCCCTATGAGGATATAATTTCCATTCGTTTAGGGATGCAAAATTCATATCCCGGACGGATGCGAATTTTGGCATCCCTGATGGGATACGAAGTCAAGTCCAGGTGGAAAGTAAATTTTTGCTTGATACGAATTCTCTCCCTCCTCATCTAGCATAAAATTGCACCCCGAGAACTTAGGAAAATTTCCCAAAAACACATCTCCTTTCACCGGACCTTGAATCACTATACATATGATATGTGGGTTCGAATCTCGTGATTCGATTTTTATACCATGGTGGATCGATTTGAACTCGAGTCACGTATATATGGTGTTCAAAGTAATCAAATCATGGCTTGAACCTTGGCCTTGGTGCCTTGTTGAGGAGGTAAGGAATCTTTGGGAGATAGAGGAATAGGTGAGTGTTTGTTAAGGGAGTCGTAAAGCCTTCTAGGAGAAGCGGATACGAAATTCTTGGGTTTCGAACTCATATAGTTTTGTATCCTAAGGGTGTATCAGAGAAGGACGAGGAGAAAGAGGGGGACGAGGAGTGGAGATGGGTACTTCGCATCCCAAAGTTGTGAGGAAATACAAATTCATGTTTCGCACCCTGAAGCTACTAAGGGGATACGAAACCTTAATTTAGTATCCCGAGGCAGCGAGGGGAATGAAACCTTAATTTCATATCCCAAGACAGTGAGGGGATACAAAATATTGAGATTTTGTATTCATCACTGAAGTTGAAATTCTCTGAGCCCTGGATACGAAATTTTTATCCCTAAGACTTAGAGATTTAGAGAACCAAAGGCTCTAAGACCTAGGATGCGAAATTTTATAGGAGCAGGGGGATGCAAAGTATTCCGAGGCATGAGGGATGCGAATTTTTCATCAATATGGGGATGGAAGTAAGCTCGGTCTCAGGGATGTGAATTCCTCATCCCTGGGACTTATCAGAATTTGAATTCCTTTGGCGCTTGCACTAGTTGTTACATCCCACTATTCCTAATGAAAATTTGAATCTTGGGAGAAAAGTTGTCAGACTTGTATTGTTTTTGCGATATTAAGTGATTGGATCGGACTTGGGTTTGAACGTATTGAATAACAACGCCATTATGCTTAGATAAGAACTGATAATTCGGACTTGCACATAGGATTAGAGCATAAACTTGGGCTATGGACATGTGATTGAACTATTGATCTTCAAACCTAATTCTTGATCTCAACACGACGTAAACGCGACTCAACGTGAACCGGACGATATTGGTTAACTACAACGATGGTTTTAGTCCAAGGGACTAGTGGTTGTCATAGTGTTCCGAGTTCTTTTATTGTAATCATATCAGCACCTCATGGTACTGCACCTTCCATGTTAGCTTACACCAACACAAGGGGTGTAGATTTTTCCATTAAGGTATCTAATGCAACTATTTTAAAAGTATAGTTTGTAATGGCATCATGATCCTCTCAACAACTTATGGGCTTGGAAGCTGAAGCTTCAGAACTCTCGCCATCCCCGACTAGGTCATTTAGCAACTCCAGTTCGGTGAGCAACAAGCTTGAAAGCTCAGATGATTCCACCCCTCCTAGCGCTTGGAGCTCACCTACTACCCCCGAACAAGGTACGCAGTCAGAAAGACCATAGTAGTCAGTTGTGCGCACAACCGAGCTAATAATACCAGAAGTGGATGGAACTACAACAAGAAGTCCAAAGAGAAAAGAGGATATAGATATCATAAGGGAAGACATTCCCGAGGAACCGAATATGATGGAGGGTGCCGCCATAGTCGATGAACCATCGAATTTGGTGCCTTCGCAGATGGATGAAGCCGCATTGAAGCAAATGTGCAAGAAGTACGACATACCTTGGGAAGAAGTTCACATCCCTAATGATGGGATAGGGTGCACACTTCTCTAGAAGGATACACTGCTAGGAATAGGCATTTGTGTGCTTTTGGGTGTGTGCCCTCATCCTGCGGGTTCATCCGAGATATGCTATGCTACTTCCACTTAGTGCCAATGTAGTTTAAACCAAATGTGTGTATGCCTTCCTACTTGGTACATGCATTCTATTTATGGAATACCTACATAAAGTATCAACTGGGGAGCACGTCCGATTTCTTTTCCAGATGAAAAGGAGAACCCTTGTCACGCCCTCTCTTGTTTACTTGGAGGCGCAATCCAACACTCGATTTATCATGGGGCATGGATCAGGCTTTGTGTTTTTAAGTATGATTAGTTTTGTGTCTGTTTCCCCTAGGATTTGTGAGGCAATAGTTGGCCGAAAGTAAGTATCTTGAGGTTAGCAGTTAATTGAGTCGTAAGCTTTGAGACTTACTTGTGGTTTAGGTGAAAAGTATTGCCATGATTCCTAAAGGTAAAGTGTACCAGGAGCATTCTGAAGCGCTAAAGGTTATTCCAATCGAATCTCGCATGAACAAAAAAATTTCTGATTGACCGGCTCATTCATCAAACGGGCTTACTTCCTGCAAATCATTCAACAGGTCAACCGGTTGGTGCCGGTGAAGAATAAGCGCGAAAGCTGAAGAAGGAAAAAGTACTCTAGGTCCACAAATGAAAGTATCCCCTATCGTGTCCAAATGACGCAAGGTCATAAGGACTTAGGAATAACCTAGTGAACGCGACGCAGGTGATGAGGAGATAATTATTGGAGAAGAGGGTCCACCGTTCACCCTTGTCCTGTCTACAACAACTAATACGAGTTCAGAGGCAGTGCCCAGACTGCTTTCTCCAGTCTCTACCTCTGGGACCACCGCGTCGTTGGAAATGGCGAGATAGTTTGAAGACTTGGAAAATGTCCTAACCGGTTTTATAATGTCTTGGCCTAGTGGCACAAGTATCGGAAGCCTTACGCTGAACATTGGGGAGGTCACCCCTTTAAGCGGGCTTAAATATGGTTCGTGGAGAGAACACTTAGGGAACACACTTATAAACACTGCATAACATAGCATTTATGTGTGTGTGGAATGTTCGATTCTAACTTTGAATTTGCCACATGCAGGTGATGTAACAAACCGCCCGGAGTGGGCTTAACTTTCGACCTGGAAAAGACCCATCGAATCGTAGAGCCACTTTGAACGAGTCATTGATTCCTATAAGGAATTACATTTGCACAACATAATAGAGTAATATAACGAAATGGAATCTCACAAAATGGAAGGGATAAAATATAATAATGAGAAAGTAGATATACCATTTAAATTAAAAACCAATAATGTAGCTTACAACCATGTTTCAGACAGTTACACCAGGTACATCAATTAATATCCCAAATACAATAATATTACAAAAAATAAACAGAAATAGATAGATATATCCTCTATCATCAGCTTCCCACCACTACATCTCTCAGCATGAAGTCCAACCTACTATCCTATAAGTATGTTAAGAGGAGGGAGGTCGGAATATAAAGTCCAGGTGAATGATAACCACATATGTTTAAAGAGTAACTATTCTAATATTTGGTAGGATAGATTTCTCATGATATGTCTATGTGAACAAGCAGACACACAAGGCAATCAATCTAAATAATGAGGTGGACATTCCGTAACACTCCCATGTTACTATTTAACTGATATCACGGGTGAACTCCAATGCCACTTATGACTTTCAGTTGATAGGCAGTTAATTATAATTGCATGCAGCATAGGGTACCCATTATGTCCCTAGGTTAGTCCTCACACAGCTCCTAGAGGAAGTGGAAAACTTCCAAGAACTATCTCACTCAATGTTACCGTTATATCTAGTCAGTTTTAGAGGAGGACCCAAAGACCACTTAGAACCTAATAAGGGAGGGTCCCATGATTTGGCCCAAACAAAGGAGTGAACCTTAGGAACATGCCTGGTCCTAACCACTTAAGACCCAATTTAGGTAAGTCATCCACTTAAGACCCTCTCAAGACAAGAAAGCCTACTCATACACACACACACAAATAATACACACACACACACACACCCCAGGCCTCTCACATTAAACTATCTACTCGTAAATGTTGGATTTGCCAGGCACTTCCGGACAGATTTCTACTATAAGCGGGCTTAACCTCGTGCCTTAGTGTAATAAAGTTTAATGGCCCATGACACCTAGACCTCTCACATTAATTAAGCTTACTTATAGATGCTGGATATATCGGACAGTTTAGGGTAGGCTTCTACTACAAGTAATGGTTAAACTCGTGTTTTTATGTCATTAATTACAATTATAAAGCCATTAACGCAAAATATACAAACAAATTCCTAAGGGGAAGTTTGAAATTAAAATTTCTACTTTCCTAAATCTGTCGTATTAACTACGCTTTTATTATGCGTTGATTATGTTACTTAATACATATAGAAATAATAAATATCCTAAATTTATCGTATAATAAATGTTCACATATAACGTTTCTAAACCATTGAAATGTTAATCTCTAACAAAAGAAAGACATACAAGTCAATTTCCCAAATTTCACAAATCAAGTATAGACATGTATATAAACATATATCTAAATAGTAAACAAACAATAATAACATATAGAACTCGTAGCCTAAGCTTGACTGATTGCTGCAACAACAAAAGATAACAATTGTGAAATGCATTTGGACATATATACATAATTATTATTTTATGGTTTAAATCCACTTTTTCATATGTTGTGTATAACATTAATATTTGGTATGTAGCAGTAGCTCGGCGGTTAAGGACTTTGCACCATGGTAATAGTGTTGCGGGTTCCAAACATGGAATGGCATGTTAAATGCTTACTGTGTTCATACGCTAAGATCAACCACATAAGTGGTGATGCGGACTGAGCTTGGTGCACTAGGGAGGGACTTAGGTCGATTTCCCTCCTGAGATAATTCAAAATAAAAAAATTAATGTAACACCCCGTAATTTTCACTATTAATGTTCAAAAATTAAAGAATAACTAATCTCAGATATGAGAATTAAGGAAAACGGGTTGCGCCATTGTGTTCATCTCGGAATTCTGGTTGAGACAGATCTGAGTTTGCGTGAATTGGGCTTCGTATGAAGAAGTTATGGTGATCGGAATTTTCAGAAAATTCAAAACAGATTTCAAAAATTCAAATTTCAGAGTCAGATGGGCTAGGCGGGAAATTTCCCGCCAGGGCCAGGTCGACCATAGGGTCGACCTGGGGGTCGACCTACGCTGACCAGGTCGACCATAGGGTCGACCTCCCCCCTCCCCCTCGGCAGATTTGTTTGATGACCTGTTTATGACTATATGCTGAGTCATTAGGGTTTCTGATCTGCTCTAATTGGCTGGGATTAATTCTGGGTTGATCGGACGGCTTAAAATAATCCTAAACTCTATAAAAAGACATGTAGACTCAAACCCTAAAATCAAATTAAAATTTGATTCATGGCCTCCATGTCGTCACATAGCAACCTAGAATAGCCACCACCAATTAGAGAGGAAGAAAGCTAATCAAATTCAATTCTATTCAACTCTAACAACGAATCTACTACAAAGGAAAGCTAATTCAACTTCAGAACTCAGATTTCAGAACTCAGGACCTTCTTTGAGTTGTGAGTTCGATTTCTTTAATAAATTAATTAAAAATTTAATTGGATTGAGATATGATGCGGATTATATGGTTATGTTGTGAATTATTGACCGCATGTTATCATTTTATGTTGTAAAATTGTGATGTTATCATTTATGTTGTAAAATCTATGATGTTATCATCTATGTTTTAAATTCTATGATGTTATGATCTATGTTGTAAAGTTGTGATGTTATCATCTGTGTTGTAGTTCTATGATTGGCTTATGTATAATCATGTTTCATATGTTAGTTTGGTTATGTTGATTCATATGATAAGTCATATGTATGTATGCAAGATAGGATGTTAATTGAGGCATGGATCATATGCAAGTTAGTGAGATTTTATATATAACCTTACATGTTTCATGACATCTATTTTAGACCTAAAGTTAGGCTATGACATGTGTGAGTTATATGCTAAATTCTACATGCTAGTTTACATGTTTAAATGTAAGTTTACACCAATATTATGTTGCATAAATCACATATGCAAACATATATATATATATATATATATATATATATATATATATATCTATGTGTGTGTGTGTGTGTGTGTGTGTTTGGAATAGAAATCATGCCTATGCAAGTTTACCTCTTATGGTTAGATCCATGACATACATGGTTTATGCAAGTTTGTGGTTATTACCTATGCAAGTTTACACCTTTAGATTTAGATCTATGACAAATGTAGTTTTATGCAAGTTTGTAACTTTGGCCTATGCAGGTTTTAGATGTAGAACCTCATTCACACATGCAAGTTCACCCCTTATGTTTAGATCTAGTTTTATCTATATGTATGTTGTGATGTTTTCTCTTTATTCTATTAGTTAGACTATTCGAGTCTAACGTATATTTTACGTTAAACGAACGAACGTGCAACGTGGGGTAATGGGATAATATTAAAAGATTTAATATTGAGAATTGGCATAAATGCCTTAAATGGCATAGAATTAATTTGTGATGAAAATTGGTATGATTTTGCATACCATAAATAGAAGGACATAACTGAGTCAATTATGGCCATAGTTAAATTTGGAATTGATTGATA
>JASFAX010005038.1:0-37470 GCA_030737875.1 Allium sativum | reverse complement strand
AAACTAATTATTTTAAAATAAATGGAAACAAACACTTACCGCGGAGTTCAGGGGGTCTACAGTCGAAGTGGAGGCGGCGCGGAGTTCAGGGGGTCTACAGTCGAAGTGGAGGCGGGGTAGAGCTCCGTAGAGCTGTGGGTGACGGCAAGGGCGGCACCGGTCCGGGTGGGGCCAACAACGGTGTCGGCGGCGGGTTTTCTTGCTGATTGGAGAAAGGGGACTATGGTTTTCGCATGGGACTGAAGAGAGAGGGCGAGGGCTGAGGAGGAGGGGGTCCGGAGAAGAGGTGGCGCGGCTTGGGTAGGCGGCGGCGGCGCCGTAAGTGGGGAAGCGACAGGGTGGAATCGCAGTTTTCTTTTTTGATTTGGGGGAGGCGCAGTATTCTTAGGTGCTAGGGCATAGGAGATAAAACATATATATATATATAATAATTTATTAATATTTTATTCCATGAAAGTTGGCTTTACATTTGAACTTCATACGAGGCCCAACGATTGTCGCCCCTAGCTAATTACCCCCATTCCGAACACAATGGGATATATTTCGTAACACAATTCAGGTGTTACAATCAGTTTCCTTTAAATTTAAAATATAAATCTATATATTGATTTTGAATGCGCATTTCAATTTACCGGGGCCACATACTGACTTTAAAAATTCCCGAAAAATAAATCTAGCTATGTTGGGATGATACGGTCCCATCGTAACTGATTTCGTCGAATTTGAAGACTGTTTGAAAAATGGCCATTTTCCAGTCGTTTAAATTCAAACTGAATCTACCAAACACGTTTTCTTTTGCCACGTTCACATTTTGATTTCAAAAATTATGAAAATTGGGATCTAGCAATAACTTAAAATTCCTAATCCAACAAAGTGGTTTCATCGAAAACGGAGGTCGTTTGCAAAATGCTATTTTTAAGGGCTATATTTCCATAGCGACTATTCTGAATTTTCAACTGGACATAACTTTTTATTCCCGCTATGAAATTTCAATTTTTCAGATTTGTTGGAAAGATATTTTTAAACAGATTCAAATATTTTTTGTTTCGCTAAAATCCGGTATATTTTGAATCCTGTACATTCATTTGAAATTTGAAATCGAATTTTCAAACTACCGCGCCATTTCCAATTCCTTTTATAATTAAAATAAATATTTATATTCTAATTTCGATTTATATAAATATATACGTTCTAATTCTATTCAAAATTAATTTCTAGTCATTATTATTTAAAATAAATCATTTTAAATATTCAAAATTCATTAAAATTGCCAAAATAAAAAATTTAAATTGGTTCTGATTTTCTGGGTTGTTACAAAAAACATGGTCCGAAACTTATGTTAATACATGTTCATTTGTTAAGATATATGTCAGTGAAATATCCTTTCATAATTTCTGCTTTGTCTTCCAATTTATAAAACTTTACCAATGTTCCAAACCAACTACCAAGGAATTATCAAAATCGAGCATGTTTGACATAAAACCTAGTTTGGAAACATATAGAAAATTAATAACATGGAAGACGAACTAAGTAAGATTCGATTCACAAATTCAGTTGCAGAACTCAAGTAGGGACACAATTTAGGAAAATCATTTTGTCAACTTTTCCAAACAATAATAATGGAACAAAAATGAATAAACAATGAAGATGGAAAAGGAAAAGAAAAGGAGCAAATGAAATTTCGTATTTGCATATTTAAGTTCAAATATTAAAATAAATAAAATATTACTCCAAGAACTATAAGAATTAATGTTTCCACATACGCTAGTATCATTTAATATTTAAATGTATCAAAATTTATACTATGAGAGTACACATAAGTTACAACACTTTGGATTTACGATCTAAACTCTGTTTTGATTTAAAATTTTAATAATTTAAATCCTATATAAAAAATATTGCTGGTAGAATATTTTCACTCCATAAACTTAGCAATTTGTAATTATGGCAATATATTTCATCATTTTTACCTTTTCGACAACAATATTTTGAAACAATTTGCACTATCATATCAAAAGCCTTATATAGTAAATAGATAGATGCGTATGCTAGTTCAACACAAATAATATGCATCAAGGAAAACCAACTTAGAAAACTTTTCAAACATAGTGAAAAATTGATGTGGTAACCGTGTACGATCGTTGGTCTGAATTAAAAAGCATATTTCATCAAAATAAGTTTTAGATTGTATTACTATTGTGCACCTCATTTTTTCAACATCAAAATTGGAGCTAAAAGACTCCAGAACCTGAACTGAATCAACATAATCTTCCTGCATCTGTGCAACACATATAGAATCCGCAAGCTCTAAAATTGAAGCACTTGTCCCAAATATAAATTTCGAATCACAATCCTCACTGGTAGCCACGTTATCGTATACAACTGATGCCATCGTTGCGATGATGAACGGGGGAAGAGCCTGTCGCGGTGACCACGGGTGCAGATAGCGGGACTGGGCTTCGAGGAAGGAGTAGTAGTAGCTCCAGGCGAGTTCAGGTTCTGTCGTTGGTTCGAGGCTGTCTCTGGTGGTGGTGGCCGTCATCGGGCACAGCGAGGAAGGGTGGCGGAAGGCCGTGGTCTTGGTCGCGGCAAGCAAAGCTACGGTTTAATCTCGAGTGGTGGGGCTATGGACGACGAAGGGTGTAGAGGCTGAAGGCATTTTGAAGGATCGACAGTCAGGTTCGGCCATTGATTTCTTTAATTTTAGTGAGGATGAAATTTTTTATTTGGGGATCTCAATTTTGTTGAGTAAAAGAAAAGAGGACCCTCCCCTTGAATGGGACCGTCTAGAGGAGTAAAATAAGGGACGGTGTAAAATTCTAGACGGTAGACACACGGTGTTTTAATCAGAGTAAAAAGGCAAATGTTTAATTTTTTCAGCACAATTTCACCAAGTGTCATAAATTTCCAGCACATATTACAAGTGGCAAAAACCCAATAAACAAATATATTTTTAATACCAATGTTTTACCATTTATTTGTTATGTATACAAACTCAATACAATGTATTTATATATTTCCAAATATAATTCTTAAATTATTGTAACACCCTGAATTTTCTATGAATATTAAAATTAACAATCCTAAGAATACTTAATTATTAAAGTGAGAATTAAGGGAAATGGGTTACCCCATTGCATTCGTCTCAGAATTCTGCTTGAGACAAATCCGAGTTTGCGTGAATTGCACCCCGTATGAAGAAGTAATGGCCTTCCGAAGTTTCAGTAATTTTACATAAATTAAAACAGTTCAGAATAAATTCGAAATTCAAATTCAAACAGAGGAGCAGGCTGGGCGGGAATTCTCCCGCCGAAGGGCCAGATCGACCAGGGGGTCGACCTACTCATACAGGTCGACCAGGGGGTCGAGCTGGGGGTCGACCTACCCCCCGGGCAGATCTGAAATGTGACGATGTTTTGACTCACTACTGAGTCATTAGAGCTGAGGTGGTTATTCTATCTTGTCTGGATGGTCTTGATTGCTTCTAGGTTAATCTGACGGCTCTTAATTAATTAAAATTCTATATAAGCAACCTAACCCTCAACCTAAAATCACATTAATTCATAACAAGAGCCATCATGCTGTCAATGGTGAACCTAGAGTAGCCGCTTTTCTCTTTCAACTCAAAAGCGATAGAAGCAAGAATTAAAATCAAATCTAACCTATATTAGAATAACAATTAGTCTACATCAAAGGCAAGAAATTCAGTTTCAGAATACAGATCCCAGAAAAACAAGACTGTACTTTTGTTAGTGAGTACTATTTCTTTCACAATATAATTATTAAATTAGTTATGATGGGTTGTAATTGGATTATGAGAACATGTCTGTTGAATCGCATGATGTTGTTTAACTTTGTAGATCTATTTCATATTTGACTTGATTCATTTTATGCAAGTTTGGGATGTTAAGCCATATGTTAATTCATATGTGAATCTTATGCAAGTTTGGGTTGTTAATTCATATGTCAATCTTATGCATGTTTGGATGTTAAATCATATGCTAATTCGTATGAGAATTTTATGCAAGTTTGGGATGTTAAATTTTATGTTAGTTTGAATATGAATCTTATGCAAGTCTATATTTGAATTGTACACAAGTTTATAAGTGAATCAAGTATATACATATGCTAGTTTATATGCAAAATCATGTGATAAATTCATATGCAAGTTGTAGAAATTCATAGGCAAGTTGTAGAAATCCATATGCAAGTTTAGGTGAAAAACTATATTCACATTTTTGGGTGAAAATTATATTAACATATGCAAGTTAAGCGAGACCCATAATTTATATATGCAAGTTCACAATTTCATGTTTAGATCTATATTTAGATCGATGGTAGTTTATGGAAATATATGATTCTATATGACATTGTCTATGCAAATTTTTGGCTATGCAATTTTATGTTAGAATTCCTATTTGCAAGTTAGATCTATTTTTATGTGTTATGCAAGTTGTGATGTTTCTTTTTATAAGTTAGACTATTTGCGAGTCTAACATATTTCATATTTGAACGTACGAATAGCGTGGGGACAAAGGGGGAAAATATTAATTATGTAAATTGTGAATTTGGCATAAAATGGCTTTAAAAGCATATAATTAAATTGAGACATTAATTGGTATAATTTTTATACCTAAAAAGTATGGACATAATTTAGGTGACAATTATGGACATAATTAATTTGGAAATTATTGGAAATTTGAATAGGGATAATTAATTCATATTAGGGTGAAATAATTTGTAATTATAAACACCTAAGACACGAGGTTAGACCTGTTTGTGTTGTAAGACTGCCCGGACCCGCCCGGCAAATCCAGCAACCACAAACGGTAGTCTAATGTGAGAGGTCGAAGGCATAAATTAAATGCGTAGAAGTTGTAATGACACGAGGTTAGACACGTTTGCGGTATAAGACTGCCCGGACCCTCCCGGCAAATCCAGGAACAGCAAACGGGAGTCTAATGTGGGAGGTCTTACAAGGTTACGGTTATAATGAACTAAGTAACACTTAACCAAGATAAACAGGTTGTGGAACATAAGGGTTAAGTGGGTGACATGGGTGACATGTGAAATACGATTAGAAACACTTAGCCAAATTGAAACATGTAAAGAAGACATGAATAAGTGGGGGTTAAGTGGAAAGATTTTAGTGGGGGCCAAGCATAGGTGGAAAGCTTGTGTCAAGCATGGGGGATCCATTTCAAACCAGTAACCCATTAAGTATCTTTGTGAGCTCGAGTTAGATCGAGGACGGGACACGCTTACTGGGTTTGATTGTAAGAGGTCAAAATGGGTTAACGGTGGCCTCGCAAGTCCAACGGGGTCATGCGTGGGCCCGGGCTAGTAGGTAAGACGTTGTTGCATCGTGTAGATATAAGCCATGCATCTTTAGTGATATCGGGTTGCCACTTTGGGGAGTGATACACCCCACTATGGGACCAGCACGGGTATCTACGAGTTAGGGAGCCAATCGTATGGGGGTAGTGGGTACAACTAGTGGAGATAGGGGCAGGCGGCACCTATGAAGACAACTAGGGGTACACAAAACTACCATTATGATTATTATGTAGGCAGGATCAACTCTTAGGGTGACTAGTAGTGGTGCAGTATGGTAATTATCCTATAGTGATTAGGAGCGAGATTAACGCCAGAATATTCCTCCTGTTTGTTTTGCCTTTCCCACTTGTTTAGCAGTCATTCCTTATTTTACCAGTTTATACCTTATCCTAATTACTTTAATAATTGTATTGTTAAAGTTATGGTACTCGCCTGAATTTATGTCTGACCCCCTTTGTTTTCGCCTCTTTTCTTCCTCCCCCCCCCCCCCCCCGCTCCCCTCTCAGTTTCTCAGGGTGGGACTAGTACTAGTGGAGCTTGATTAGGATCTGTCTCTTTTGGAAGTGCTTGGATTGCTGAAAGTAAAGTTCAGCTCATCTCTTTTATGGCTACTTATGTTGGGGCTATTCCTTTTATTTTATGTACTCATAAAGCAATTTGTTAAGATGGTTACTAAGTGTACTTGGTTTTTCTGTCGGTTTATGATGTTGTTGTAATCAAACTATTTCTCTGCTGCAATAAATGTTGTTTTGAAAATTTTCAAGTACCAATATATGTGTCTGTCTTGTTATATTCTGTTCAATTCATGAATAATACTCCATGCAAGTTAATGCATTCTCTTTGAGAGTGTCATTAATGGACATGGGGTGTTACATGTGGTATCAGAGTCGAAGGTTAACAGAACAGATAAGAGATTTTGAAAAAGGGTTTTTCAAAAGCGTTTTATAAAGAAATACTTTCAAAAGTATGTTTTAAGGAGAGTATTTTCGAGAGAAAAGTTTGTTTTAAAAACGTAACCCCCAAGAGCCGTATATCTTTCTTTCGAATTCTCTGTTTTGAATCTCTTCATTTTCTTTTCAGCATGTCTGGGTTACTCGAGATACCCGAGGAAATACTGATACCAACCTGGTTCCTAAGGTATTTGGAGGCTAGGGCTACCGCCGCAGGCCCAGCAGACATCCCTCCTCCCCCAGCAGCAGTCGCTCCTCCTCCTCCCCCTCCCCGTGTTGACACTTTTTCAAAGATATGCAAAGACTTTCGATCAATGGGCGGAAAACCTTTTCACGGATCAGAGATATTTGTTGAAGCTCGAAATTGGCTTAAGGAGGTAGAAGACTTGTTTGGCATCTTCGAAGTAGAAGATGGAAGGAAGGTCTAATTGACCGCTTGGTTAATGAGGGAGGAAGCCTCGTTTTGGATGGAGGTCACGAATGGAGAGCGTCCAGTAGAGACGTGGATGGATTTCAGACATAGGTTCGAGATGAAATTTCTCTCACGAGCAGAAGAGAATTTATACATGGAAAGATTCTTGGCATTGAAGCAGGGGAATTTATCAGTAAAGGAGTACGTCAACAAGTTCAATCAGTTGGCGAGGTTTGGCTTAGACTTGGTGAACACACCTGAAAAGAAGGCCCTGAGGTTCGTTAAAGGTTTGAATGAGCCGCTACATGGGCTAGCTATGACCCACATTCCTATGGGGGCTACCTTTGAGAAACTAGTTGACATGGCGCTTATGCATGAAGAGGAGAAAGGCGCTAATGCTAATAAGGCACCAGAAAAGAAAGGGGATCAAAAGAAGCCACAACAGCAACCTATGAAAGGTGGTAAGGACAACAATAGCAAAGGAAAGAAAAGATGCTTTAATTGTGGAACACCAGGCCATCTGAGCAAGGACTGTAGGAAGAAGAAGAAGACTGGTTATTTCCACTGTGGAGAGGCAGGACATCTAATTAAAGACTGCCCGAGGAAACAGGGACAAGGGCAAAGAACATGGTCTACTTCTGGAGGACAGATTCAAGCTCTCATGGCACCTAAGCAGGCAAGAGGGAAGGTTCACGCCCTCATGGCACCAGGACAGGAGAGAGTTGAAATATTTCTGTTGAAAGTTTGGTTTTTCTGTTTGATCATCCTGTTCATACTTTGTTTGATTTTGGCGCTTCACACCCGTTTGTGTCTGCTTCGTTAGTTGAAACACTGCACCTAAATACTAGTCTAGTTACGGAACCCATAGTAGTCTCAAATCCTATTGGTGGTTTGGCTCATCTTTCAATGATTTGTCAGGATTTGAGAGTGTCCATCTTGAGCGTTGAGTTTGAATGCAACGCCTTCGTTCTTGGCTTCACGGGCTATGGATTGATTCTAGGCATGGATTGGTTATCCAGTAATGGTGCCATCCTCGATTGTGAAAAGAGAGTGGTTAGAATTATGACTCGCCTTGGAAACACTCTCGAAATCTCTTGTAACCCCATACATTCTGTTATGCTTAGTTACCTAGAATCTCTTGATGCATCTGTTGAAAATTGCAGTCTTTTATAGTAGTCCGTGAATACTCAGATGTATTTGAAGAGGTGAAGGGCTTGCCTCCAAAGCGGGAGATAGACTTCCGCATATAGCTTGTTGATAATGCAAAACCCGTAGCTCTACCCGTTAGACACATGGCTCCAAGGAAGAGAAAAGAGCCCAGTAAGCAAGTCAAAGAGCTGCTCGAAAAGGGGTTTATAAGGCGGAGTATTTCTGAATGGGGTGCTCCAGTAGTATTCGCAACCTAAGCGGATGGTTCAATTCGCCTATGCGTTGATTATAGGGAGCTAAACAAGCTGACCAAGAAGAATAGGCACCCCCTTCCTAGAATAGATGACTTGTTTGATCAACTTGTAGGTGCGTCTGTTTTCTCGCAACTAGATTTGGCTATCGGGTTCCATCAGCTAAGAGTGGCTAAAGACAACATTGATAAGACCACATTCAGAACCCCGGATGGTTTCTTCGAATGGCTTGTCATGCCTTTCGGCTTGACAAATGCACCCGCTTACTTCGTTGACTTGATGAATAGGGTGTTTAGAGAATTCCTTAATAAATTTGTGGTGGTCTTCGTAGACGACATTTTGATCTTCTCGAAGAATGAAGAAGAGCATGCTTTGCATTTAAGGGAAGTCATGGATACTCTTTGTGCATATAGCTGAAAGCCAAATTCTCCAAATGCCATTTCGGGAGAGAAGAAGGGAGGTTTCTTGGACATGTGGTGTCCAAAGAAGGGTTGGCTGTGGACCCCGCAAAAGTAGTTGCGGTGCAAGATTGGAAGGTTCCACGGAATGCAACCGAAGTCCGAAGCTTTCTCGGACTAGCGGGCTTTTACTGAAAATTCATTAAAGACTTTGCTAAAATCTCAGCCCTACTCACAAGATTAACGAAGAAGAACCTAATTTTCTCTTGGCTTTTGGATTGCGGTATTGCTTTCCAATGTTTGAAAAGGGCTCTAACAACAGCCCCAGTTCTGACATTGCCGGATGGGAGCAAGATGTTTACCGTGTACACGGATGCATGTGGTATGGGACTAGGCGTTGTCTTGATGCAAGAAGGGAAGGTAGTAGCTTATGGAGGCAGACAGTTGAAAGTACAGGAGAAAAACTACCCGACCCACAATCTAGAGTTTGCTGCCATCGTTTTTGTGCTTAAGTCTTTGCGCCATTATCTGCTAGGTGAGAATTTTGAATTGTATACTGACCATAAATCGTTGAAGTACCTTTTCTCGTAGAAAGATCTTAACTTAAGACAGCAAAGGTGGATGGAATTTTTGGCCTCCTATGATTTTGAGGCTTCCTATACCCCAGGCAAGGGCAATATGGTACCAGATGCCTTAAGTAGGAAGAAGTTGACCTTGAGTCCTCTCTTTGTAGAAAGGCAAAACTTGGAGTACATAGCAAACTTTAATTTTAGACCCTCCTCTGAAATTGTGCCTGGTCTGTTAGCGTCACTAGTGGTGCGGCCTACTCTTTTGTACTCAATAGGAACCACGCAACGAGAAAACCCTCAGCTGGTTGATGTGATGGATAAGCTAGTTAGGGGTGAGACTTCTAGTCACCTCAATAGATACTCCATCGATGATAGGGGTTGGTTGGGATGGGTTGAAAGGCTATGCGTCCCACAGGTAAGGGATTTAGTGAAGACAGTTCTCGAAGAAGCGCGCCATTCTAAGCTGACTATACACGCAGGTGGAGACAAGATGTATAAAGATATTAAAAGGGTTTTCTTTTGGAATGACATGAAGAGTGATGTAGCTGAGTTCGTCGCTAAGTGTTTGATATACCAGCAAGTCAAAACGGAGCAGAAAAAGCCCGTGGTCTGCTTCATCCTCTTGAGGTCCCACAGTGGAAGTGGGATAGCATTTCGATGGACTTTGTTGATGGGTTGCCTAGGTCAAGAAGGGGCAATACCAGTATTTGGGTAATAGTGGACTGGCTCACTAAAAGCGCTCACTTTATACCTGTTAAAAGTAGAAGGAATGCCTCGTCCCTAGCATCCACTTATCTTAAAGAAATAGTTCGACTCCATGGGATACCCTCCACCATAGTGAGCGATCGAGATCCTATCTTTACGAGCGAGTTTTGGAAGAGTTTGCAAAAGGCAGTAAGCTTGCAATTATGCTTAAGCACGGCCTATCACCCCAAACCGATGGTCAGACAGAAAGGGTGAACAGAGTATTGGAAGATCTCTTGAGATTGTGCATTCTTGACTTTGGAGGGACATGGGAGGATCATCTTCCTTTGGTGGAATTTGTGTATAAGAATAGCTACCAAGCCACCATAGGCATGGCACCCTTCGAAGCTTTATATGGAAGACCGTGCTGATCACCAACTTGTTGGTGGGAGTCTACAGATAAGCTCGTACTTGGGCCAGACATGATTAGAGAAACCTCAGAAAAAGTGGAGTTGATAAGAAGGCAGATGAAGGCTGCACAAGATAGACAGAAGTCCTACGCAGACAAAAGAAAGACCGACCTTGAGTTTAAGGTTGGAGATAGGGTGTTCCGTAAAGTATCTCCTTTGAGCAATGTCATTCGCTTTGGGTCCGTAAGAAAGCTAGAACCAAGGTTTGTATGGCCATTTCCTATCATTGAAAGGATTGGTATGATGGCTTACATAATAGAGCTACCCGAGAGACTGACTAGAGTTCATAATGTTTTTCATGTTTCTCAACTACGAAGTGCTTACATGAATCTGCGGAAGTGGTGGAGACAAGTATACTAAAGGAAGTAGAAGTGGAACGAGAAGCTATTGTGAGAAGAGTTCCAACTCGTATCTTGGGTATGGAAGTCAAAAAGCTACGCAACCGTGACGTCAAGCTTATTAAAGTTCAGTGGAGTGACGCTGCGGAAGACGCGACTTGGGAAACTGAGAGGAAAATACGCAAAGCCTACCCTTTTCTCTTTGAGGGTACCTCGTTGACCTCTTTTTCCATAAGTTTATTCATGCTTATATCTATCTTTCAAGTATATCTCCTCAGTTCTATTCTTTATCCTTAGGTAGAAACCGATGGATGTAAACATGTGTTTGAAACATGTTATGATTGATGGTTGCGAGTGGTTGCAAGTGGTTGCTAGTGGTTGCTCGTGGATGCATGTACACACACTTTAGGCACTAGATTGGCTCAATCACTTTCATATTGCATATAAATGTGTGTGCATATTTAAATTAATGGATGTATAATGGTTGTGCTATCATATGGATGCTGCATTCTGATGAATGGATGTGCACACACGTAGAAGTAATATGTATGGTTAGGATTCTTTTGCATGCATAATGGACGCATGTCACTATCATGATTTGCATTAAGGAGGTCAACTGAATCAGTTGACCGCTTGATTTTGCATTAGATAAGGAACATATACACACACTTTTTGCATATGTTCATACGACATTAGAAATCTTGTAAGGACAATTGATGCCTGTGTTTGATCGTTGAGTAGATGGATGATTGGATGTTAGGATATACATTCTCCTTAACTTGAAGATTTCGGGGGAGAAATACTTTAAGGAGGGGAGAATGTAACACCCTGAATTTTCTGTGAATATTAAAATTAACAATCCTAAGAATACTTAATTATTAAAGTGAGAATTAAGGGAAATGGGTTACGTCATTGCGTTCGTCTCGGAATTCTGCTTGAGATAGAGTCCGAGTTTGTGTGAATTGGACTCCGTATAAAGAAGTTATGGCCTTCCGAAGTTTCAGTAATTTTATATAAATTAAAACAGTTCTGAATAAATTCGAAATTCAAATTCAAATAGGGGAGCAGGCTGGGCGGGAATTCTCCCGCCCAAGGGCCAGGTCGACCAGGGGGTCGACTTGGGGGTCGACCTACCCCCTGGGCAGATCTGAAATGTGATGATGTTTTGACTCACTGTTGGGTCATTAGGGCTGAGGTGGTTATTCTATCTTGTCTGGATGGTCTTGATTGCTTCTAGGTTAATCTGACAACTCTTAATTAATTAAAATTCTATATAAGCAACCAAACCCTCAACCTAAAATCACACTAATTCATTTCAAGAGCCATCATGCTGTCAATGGTGAACCTAGAGTAGTCGCCGTTCTTCTTCAACTCAAAAGCAAGAATCAAAATCAAATCTAACCTAAATTAGAATAACAATTAGTCCACATCAAAGGCGAGCAATTCAGTTTCAGAATACAGATCCCAGAAAAACAAGACTGTTCTTTTGTTAGTGAGTACTATTTCTTTCACAATATAATTATTAAATTAGTTATGATGGGTTGTAATTGGATTATGAGAACATGTTTGTTGAATCACATGATGTTGTTTAACTTTGTAGATCTATTTCATATTTGACTTGATTCATTTTATGCAAGTTTGGGATGTTAAACCATATGTTAATTCATATGTGAATCTTATGCAAGTTTGGGTTGTTAAATCATATGTTAATTCATATGTGAATCTTATGCAAGTTTGGATGTTAAATCATATGACAATTTTATGCAAATTTGGGATGATAAATTGTATGTTAGTTTGAATATGAATCTTATGCAAGTCTATATGTGAATTGTACACAAGTTTATATGTGAATCAAGTATATACATATGCTAGTTTATATGCAAAATCATGTAATAAATCCATACGCAAGTTGTAGAAATTCATATGCAAGTTGTAGAAATCCATATGCAAGTTTAGGTGAAAAACTATATTCACATTTTTGGGTGAAAATTATATTCACATATGCAAGTTAAGCGAGACCCATAATTTATATATGCAAGTTCACAATTTCATGTTTAGATCTATATTTAGATCCATGGTAGTTTATGGAAATATATGATTCTATATGACATTGTCTATGCAAATTGTTGGCTATGCAATTTTATGTTAGATTCCTATTTTTGCAAGTTAGATCTATTTTTATGTGTTATGAAAGTTGTAATGTTCCTTTTTTATAAGTTAGACTATTTGCGAGTCTAACATATTTCATATTCGAACGTACGAATAGCGTGGGGACAAAAGGGAAAATATTAATTATTTAAATTGTGAATTGGCATAAAATGGCTTTAAAAGCATATAATTAAATTGAGACATTAATTGGTATAATTTTTATACCTAAAAAGTATGGACATAATTTAGGTGGCAATTATGGACATAATTAATTTGGAAATTATTGGAAATTTGAATAGGGATAATTAATTCATATTGGGGAGAAATAATTTGTAATAATAAACGCCTAAGACACAAGGTTAGACTCGTTTGTGGTGTAAGACTGCCCGTACCCGCCCGACAAATCCAGCAACCACAAATGGTAGTCTAATGTGAGAGGTCGAAGGCATAAATTAAACGCGTAGCAGTTGTAATGACATGGGGTTAGACACGTTTGCGGTATAAGACTGCCCGGACCCGCCCAGCAAATCCAGCAACCGCAAACCGGAGTCTAATGTGGGAGGTCTTACAAGGTTACGGTTATAATGAACTATGTAACACTTAACCTAGATAAACATGTGGTGGGACATGGGGGTTAAGTGGGTGACATGGGTGGCATGTGAAATACGATTAGAAACACTTAACCAAATTGAACATGTAAAGAAGACATGAATAAGAGGGGGTTAAGTGGAAAGATTTTAGTGAGGACCAAGCATAGGTGGAAACTTTGTGTCAAGCATGGGGGACCCATTTCAAACCAATAACTCATTAAGTATCTTTGTGAGCTCGAGTTAGATCGAGGACGGGACACGCTTACTGGGTTTGATTGTAAGAGGCCCAAACGGGTTTACGGTGGCAACACAAGTCCAGCGGGGTCATGTGTGTGCGTGGGCTCGGGCTGGTAGGTATAAGCCGTGCATCTTTAGTGGTATCGGGTTGCCACTTTGGGGAGTGATACACCCCACTGTGGGACCAGCACGGGTATCTACGAGTTAGGGAGCCGATCGCATGGGGGTAGTGGGTACAACTAGTGGAGATAGGGGCAGGCGGCACCTATAAAGACAGCTAGAGGTACACGAAACTACCATTATGATTATTATGTAGGCGGGATCAACTCTTAGGGTGACTAGTAGTGGTGTAGTATGGTAATTATCCTATAGTGATTAGGAGCGAGATTAATGCTAGAATATTACTCCTGTTTGTTTTGCCTTGCCCACTTGTTTCACAGTCATTCCTTATTTTACCGGTTTATGCCTTATCCTAATTACTTTAATAATTGTATTGTTAAAGTTATGGTACTCGCCAGACTTTATGTCTGACCCCCTTTGTTTTCGCCTCTCCCCCCCTCCCCCCCCCCCCCAAGGTTCTCAGGGTGGGACTAGTACTAGTGGAGCTTAATCAGGATCATTCTCTCTCTTTTGGAAGTGCTTGGATTCCTGAAAGTAAAGTTCAGCTCATCTATTTTATGGCTACTTATGTTGGGGTTATGTTTTTTATTTTATGTACTCAGAAAACAGTTTGTCAAGATGGTTACTAAGTGTACTTGGTTTTTCTGTCGGTTTATGATGTTGTTATAATATTTCTCCACTACAATAAATTGAAAATTTTCTAGTACCAATATATGTATCTGTCTTGTTATATTCTGTTCTATTCACCAATAATACTCCATGAAAGTTAATGCATTCCCTTTGAGAGTGACATTAATGGATGCGGGGTGTTACAATTATCATTATTACAAAAAAAAATTAAATCTGCATAGATTCAAATATCTCAAGCTAAGTTTAAAATATTAAATTTATGGATTCTCAAATAAAATATTTCAATTAATTTTAAAATACTACCATAGTTGAATTTAACAAAACAATTCAAATTTAAATATTAAAATTTGAATTCACATTTGTAAAATTAATTTAGAATGGAATTGAAAAAAACTAGATTTCTTAATTAAATTACAAGATCCATATGAATGAAATCATTTGAAACATATACAAACTACATTCAAGAGATAAAATTTCAAATTTGAATTTGAATATAAAATATAACTTCCATTTAAATCTTAATTTAATTTATTATCTAAATGCCAAAATTTTCGGAGCTATTACAAACCCCCTTCTAAAATCCGGGTTGTTAAGACACCCCCTAATGAAATTCATCCCCGCAATTTACTTATTCAACATTACAAAAATTCCCATGTCTCATTTTAACTTCTTCCCTTTAATTTGAGTATTCAACATATAAAATTTGAAACTTCGGTAATCTTCCCCTGCTTATTTAGACTATAGCAACAGAAAATCTCAAACTTGATTACACAATTGTTGTCAAAATTCCAATTCTTATAAAATACACATATTAGGATATGCCCTCACCAATATCAGCATTATAAATTAAAGAAGAGTGTCATATATAAACCAAACAAAATATTCATTGCATTTATCATATGTAAAAGCAATATGATAAAATAACCCAAATCAAGGTATCATATATAAATCAATACGATACTCGTAACATTATAAAATAATATGATAAAATGAATTAGGTCAAGTATCATTTCTAAATCAAAATGATACCCATAACGAATACAACCAGATGGTAAACATAACTATAATAGAGTAGCTTATATAAATCAAACATTTCATGACATTTATTATATATAAAAACAAAATGATAAAGTAACCCAAAATAGAGTATCATATATAAGTCAATACGATACTCATAATAAAATAGCATATACAAAACAATAAGCTGCTTATAATAAATATCTTATTGTAGTTAATCAAATCAATAAAATATTCATGGCACTCATCATATGTAAAAGCAATATGATCAAATCAAAATATCATATATATAAATCAATATGATACTCATAACAATCATCATATATAAATCGACATGCTAAAATAAATCAAATCAGAGTATCATATATAAATCAATACAATACTCATAACAATTATCATATATAAATCAATATGATAATAAATCAAATCAGAGTATCATATATAAATCAACATGATACTCATAACAATGATCATATATAAGTCCCATGATAAAATAAATCAAATCAGAGTATCATATATAAATCAATACGATACTCATAACAATTATCATATATAAATCAATATGATAATAAATCAAATTAGAGTATCATATATAAACCAATACGATACCCATAACAATTATCATACATAAGTCAATATGATAATAAAATTGATCAATTATAGTAATGTAATAAAATATTAGGGGATTATGGGATAAATATAACCCGACTCATAACATATACCAAATAAACAGACGCTAGTATTGTAAAATCACAGTGGTAGAGCTCGAGCGCGCATCGAGACATCAACACCGTAGTCTACTCATAGCGCCATAACACACCTGGCAATAACCCAGGATAACCAAAATAGTCTAAGGCTAAGGCCGTATGCTATTCATTCACGGCACTACACATGGGACCACGCCTCCATCTAATGTAGTCCGTGATCTGCCGGTCGGGAGTCCGATCAATACAAAATGGAGCAGATCATCGACCTTTGATGGCAAATGAAAAACCACCGATTCAGGCTGCGATCCTGAATTAGGTCGACCAAGATGGAGTATTGGCCCATTGGTACAATAGAGTCCAATCTATCCCAACCCAAAATCAAAAGCATACTTGAAATGCTATTTAAAATAAAACTTGCCATGAAGTTCAAAGCATTTTTAAAGTCAAAACACTTTGTAAACTTAACCATGACTTGAAAAAAACCATCACATAAAAAGCAAAATGGTAATCACAATCCAAAACGAAACTGATATTCAACTTTATCATATATAGAAAAACAATAAATCAAGTCAGAGTATCATATATAAATCAATACGATACTCATAATAAATATCATATATAAAACAATATGTCAAAATGAATCAAGTCACACTAGTCGTGATATAAAACAAAAGGTATTGTCATACTAATGACATAAATGCATGTCAACTTAGAAAACACTTCAATTCAGAAATTGAAGTATACTTTCAGACAATAATTATTCAAGTATAACACGTGCTCCTATATCACATTATGTTACCAGTAGATTTTAGGAAGCAAATCTCACAAACTGAGAATACAAAAATAACCGGATATTCCATATGAGAAGTCAAGAGAGTAATCAAAAATGTATTACCAAACGTCCCATGCCGCTTGGTATTACTAATCCATTTACTCAAAATCCTCATCATACAGAATTTCACATAAATCTCAATGAAAATTGTGTTCAATTTAAACTATAAAAGTAACTAATTTAATCTTGGTTAATCTTATCTATCACCGGTATTTTTACTTTATTTCAAATACCGATCCGAGTCAATTTCAAAACTGATTTAGTTCTTATTTAACAACCATTCTCAAATCGGACACCGTTCAGGTTCCACTTTATAAAATTTCTAAGTATTTTTCAAAAACCCATACTTATTTCCCATCTTGTTTTTTAACCAAAAATCTCCTTTTAAAATCAGTTATATATTTTTCCTTAACAGTAAACTTCGGAAATTCTCGTAATAAAGGCTCCCAGATGAGGATTCCAATAGGGAAACTTAAATTTGGAAAATATTTCCTTCAAAAAAAAAATTATCTTCAAAATCTCTTAAAATAATAATTTATATTTTTTCTTCTTTTTCCAAAATCTCATTAAAATATTTTATGCTTCCCAAAATGCGCTCTCTCTAGAAAAATTCTAGTGTCAATTGCGCTGAATCTAGGATATTTCCACCTTATCTCTAACAAGTTTTTAAACCCAATAAGCCAAACTTCATATAAACCTCGCTCTGATACCAACTGTAACAACCCGCCATTTTGACCGCCTTAAGTCGGTGATTAACCAATTCGAAGCGTTCAAAACGACGGATTATTATTGGCTCATTGGGTTTAAAATTGGAATTTAACACAAAATCATAGTACACAATATTTGCAATGAAATATATTTTATACCAATATCAGAGTTTTACAAAAAAAAAATTCACAGTGGAATGATAAAATACATTCATATGTTTTAAAATAGAATTTACATTTCAGTCAAGCCTTACCCCTAAACAATCAGCACTCACAAAAGCTATGACTGATGATACACGTTTCCAGGTTCAGCTTAATACCATGTAATAAACAAACTATGTTAATCTTTCTTTGATAACATTAGCAATTCTTCACCTCAATATGCACATAAACTTATTCAGACTCCGCGATCTACCATGAGTGTTGACACATGTGGTATTTATGAAATAAATTTAAAGGACATTCTTGAAGACAAATAGTTTAAACGACATTTAACTAAATTTACAACATACAAAATCAACTCTGACCAAAATGGCAACTCTGAACTTTTGATCGAAGTTAGAAGACAAACAATATTTCTCTTCCAGGAAAATTGCAAAAGCTTTAATTCCTACAAGTGGGAATTAGCTCAAAAACTACATTAAAAAGGAACGGACCAAATTACATGATTTGCCAATGTAACACCCCTAAGTCCCACATCGTGGAAGCCTGTGTGAAGTGGGTACTTATATAGTAGAGCCCATCTCTTTCTAAAGCCGAGGCCTAGTGATGGAAAACCCTACACCTGAGAGGTGACAAAGTAGGGACAATATCGGTGTTAGTAGGGAGGTTGGCTCAGCCTATGTGGCAACGCCATGTGTTGGCAGATCTCAAAACTTAGCCGAGGCCTTTTGAGGAACAAAACCCCACACCTATACGGTGGCTAAGTTGGGGACAATATATTGCGTGAACGGAGATGCGGGCTGTTACAGTGGTATCAGAGCCAATACCCAGTCAGAATTGTGGCTCCTGTGTGGACTACAGTGCCTGAGTGAGGAGTTTGTGAGCCAACGGGGACGTTCGGCTATGTAGGTGGGGAGGATGTAACACCCTGTAACAACCCGCACCTCCGTTCACGCAAGATATTGTCCCCAACTTAGCCACCGTATAGGTGTGGGGTTTTATTCCTCAAAAGGCCTCGGCGTTAGTAAGAGATGGACTCTACTGTATAAGTACCTATTTCACACAGACTTCCACGATGTGGGACTTAGGGGTGTTACAGTCTCCCCTCCTACATAGCCCAACGTCCCCGTTGGCTCACAAACACCTCACCCAGGCGCCGTGGTCCACACAGGAGCCACAATTCCGGCTGGGTATTGGCTCTGATACCAATGTGATAACCCGCACCTCCGTTCACGCAAGATATTGTCCCCAACTTAGCCACCGTATAGGTGTGGGGTTTTGTTCCTCAAAAGGCCTCGGCGTTAGTAAGAGATGGACTCTACTGTATAAGTACCTATTTCACACAGACTTCCAAGATGTGGGACTTAGGGGTGTTACAGTTTGGGGTCATCACCGTTAGGACCGCTTTGGGAAGAGCTTTCCAAAGATATAAATTTCATCAAAATCCGACGGATAGATTTTAAGATATGTGTAAATCAAATTTTTGTAAAAACAGCGCCAGCGCCGCCCATTGACCCGAAACGTCGTTTATATATTTCGAGCTATTTTTAATAAATAAAAATAGCGATAAATAATTATAAATATATATGAAAGGTTTTAAACTATAATTATGCGACAATTATTTGAAAAGGCCGAGGTTAACTCATTTCAAATAATTGAACGGCGATTGAATCAAAGATGCAAGAAGACGACGGTTGAAGATCGGCGATCTTCACATCGAATGGACGATGATTTCTGATACCTTGGACTGACTTGCTCCCAGGACTGGGTTGAAGCAGTAATTGTCCGGACGTGTGTGTTGGTCGTGCGGATAATAAGCGAGCGCCTTTTTGGTGTCTCCGGTTTCGTTCAGACCCAGAACGAACTTGTAAATGGATGCGTGTCTGACGTTGAAATTCACTTCATGTAATTAAATCGCTTTCTATTAATATATGTCTGTTTGGTGGTGAAGAATTTATTCTCCACTCAACACCCGGATACGTAGTAGTAGTTATCGATAGCATGGCGTTGAATGGTCAATGTGGCACGCCAAGATGCATTGATCAAGGCTTTGTTGAAAAGCAGGCCTTGTGGCTGATGATCAGAGCATAGCCTGTTTAGGAATAGCTTTGTGTATAACGTAACTTCGCGAGCCTCACACCCCGGTATGAGTCAAAACAGGATATGGACCGTAGGGAGTGCATACGTTTTTTTCTAGCTAGAGTGGTGTTTGGGCTTTAACACGGCCCGGCATTTTACTATGTGGATTTTGGATTGAGGCACCTCGTTTTTATAGGCCGGAAGTGGTCACATTATAGGTCCAAAGGGGCCGGGAAACGTATGTTCAGGAATTGCCAATCAACTACCGTTAGGTGGGGACCGGCCCTACCATTCCAAGGGTTCACTACGGGGGATCCTGAGGCATTTGCTAGAGTGTCTCGAATCGGAAGAGGACGATCCCTAGCCTCGATTTCATGACAGAAAACCAATTCCCAATACGATGACATTTCGGTTTTGATTGTAAACTTATATACGTCGACATAGTAGGATGGGGTACTATGCCGTCTAGGATTGATATATTTATATTGAAGTATTTTAATACTACCTAGACACTAATGATAATATCAAAATATTACTTTTCACGTATTAAGCATGTTTGATCATCATAAGGGAAAACACTATCCTCCTGTGTGTGATAGGACTTGAGTCTTATGATGATTTCATTTTCCGAAAGTCATTTCGCTGTTTGATATAAACTTTATAAAATATTGCACTAGCAATCCAATGGAGTAAACCCGTTCCGCGTTAGCGGCGTGGTCCTAAGATTCGCCATCTTGATAGTCAAATTAGTTAAGAATTCTCACACCAGTCTCATGACTGACTCGTAGTTTGTTTCACTTTTGCAAACTCGGGTGCCCTCTTTCCACACGGGCAGCCAATTGACAGGTTTTCTTGGTGATACATTCTGGTGGGAGCTTTCCCCATCTTTTATTCTACTTTTGAGACATTTTTCTATCTTTTGCTTTTGATGTATGTAATGGGATTTGAAACTTATTTCCTTTCATTTGAGACTTGTTTCTCCTTTGTTAGGACTTCTATTATGCTAAGTGGATCCTATAAAACTGCATACTCTGATGATTCTGTTGTGATACTGGTGACGTTTTATTTCCGCTGAAATGTTTATGTGTTATGATAATTATCTGAGATCTGTTTTTGTTGTAAATATTTTGTATTCCAAAATGATTATCCTTACTTTCGGTCTACGGTAGTTTGGGGTCATCACAGTTGAAAATGCAATTATACATTGTTGAAATATCATTTTTGGTCACATTAGAATTGGCGAACAAAAATGTCATTTTGTTGAAAATGCAATTATACATTGTTGAAATATCATTTTTGGTCGCATTAGAATTGGCGAACAAAAATGTCATTTTGTTGAAAATGCAATTATACATTGTTGAAATATCATTTTTGGTCGCATTAGAATTGGCGAACAAAAATGCCATTTTGTTGAAAATGCAATTATACATTGTTGAAATATCATTTTTGGTCGCATTAGAATTGGCGAACAAAAATGTCATTTTGTTGAAAATGCAATTATACATTTTAAAATATCATTTTTGGTCACATTAGAATTGCCGAACAAAAAGGTCATTTTGTTGAAAATGCAATTATACATTGTTGAAATATCATTTTTGGTCGCACTAGAATTGGCGAACAAAAATGTCATTTTGTTGAAAATGCAATTATACATTGTTGAAATATCATTTTTGGTCGCATTAAAATTGGCGAACAAAAATGTCATTTTTGTTGAATATTGAAATTATACATTGTTGAAATATCATTTTTGGTCGCATTAGAATTGGCGAACTAAAATGTCATTTTGTTGAAAATGCAATTATACATTGTTGAAATATCATTTTTGGTCGCATTATAATTGGCGAACAAAAATGTCATTTTTGTTGAATATAGAAATATACATCGTTGAATTTTCATTTTTGGTCGCATTAGAGTTGGCGAACAAAATGTCATGTCTATTTGATATAAAATGATACATTGTTGAAACCATCATTTTTGTCGCACTAGAATTGGCGGACGAAAATATTTCCTTCATAGAATAAAAGGAATGGGTTTTAATAAAGGAAATCGCCCAAATGATTTATATATTATATATAAATACAAAATATAAAATTAAACGAAACAAGCGCGGCAGTTCGCGTATCGATAATCGTAACTTCAAATGAATATATAGAAAGATCCGACCATTGGATTTTCCCAAAACTGGAACCGTTAGGACCGCTTTGGAAAGAGCCTTCCAACGATATAAATTTCATCAAAATCCGACGGTTAGATTTTAAGATATGTGTAAACCAAATTTTGGTAAAAACAGCGCCAGCGCCGCCATTGACCCAAAACGTCGTTTATATATTTCGAGCTATTTTTAATAAATAAAAATAGCGATAAATAATTATAAATATATATGAAATTTTTTTAACTATAATTATGCGACAATTATTTGAAAAGGCCGAGTTTAACTCATTTCAAATAATTGAACGGCGATTGAATCAAAGATGCAAGAAGACGACGGTTGAAGACCGGTGATCTTCACATCGAATGGGCGATGACTTCTGATACCTTGGACTGACTTGCTCCCAGGAATTGGTTGAAGCAGTAATTGTCCGGACGTGTGTGTTGGTCATGCGGATAAGCGAGCGCCTTTTTGGTGTCTCTGGTTTCGTTCAGACCCAGAACGGACTTGTAAATGGATGCGTGTCCGACGTTGAAATTCGCTTCATGTAATTAAATCTCTTTCTATTAATATATGTCTGTTTGGTGGTGGAGAATTTATTCTCTACTTAACACCCTGATACGTCGTGATAGTTATCGATCGCATGACGTTGAATTGTCAATGGGGCACGTCAAGATGCAATGATCAAGGCTTTGTTGAAAAGCAGGCCTTGTGGCTGATGATCAAAGCATAGCCTGGTTAGGCATAGCTTTGTGTATATCGTGACTTCGCGAGCCTCACACCCCGATATGAGTCAAAAATGGGATATGGGACCATAAGGAGTGTACACGTTTCTTTCTAGCTAGTGGTGTTCGGGTTTTTACACGGCCCGACATTTTACTTATGTGGATTTTGGATTGAGGTACCTCGGGTTTTTACAGGCCGGAAGTGGTCATATTATAGGTCCATAGGGACCGGGAAACGTGTGTTCAGGCATAACTAATCCACTACCGTTAGGTAGGGACCGGCCCTACCACATCCAATGGTTGTCCAAAGGTGTGATCCTGAGGCATTTGCTAGAGTGTCTCGAATCGGAAGAGGACGATCCCTAGCCTCGATTTCATGACAGAAAACCAATTCCCAATATGACGACATTTCAGTTTTGATTGTAAACTTATATACGTCGGCATAGTAGGATGGGGTACTATGCCATCTAGGATTGATATATTTATATTGAAGTATTTTAATACTGCCTAGACACTAATGATAATACTAAAATATTACTTTTCACATATTAAGCATGTTTGATCATCATAAGAGAAAAACTCTATCCTCCTGTGTGCGTTGCATTGTGTGGTAGGATCTGAGTCTTATGATGGTTTCATTTTTCAAAAGTCATTTCGCTGTTTTATATAAATTTTATAAAGTATTGCACTGGCAATCCAATGGAGTAAATCCGTTCCGCGTTAGCGGCGTGGTCCTGAGATTTGCCATCTTGATAGTTAAGTTAGTTAAGAATTCTCACACCAGTCCCATGACTGACTCGTAGTTTGTTTCACTTTTACAAACTCAGGTGCCCTCTTTCCACACGGGCAGCCAATTGACAGGTTTTCTAGGTGATACTTTCTGGTGGGAGCTTGCTTTGGAGGAAGAAGAAGAAGACCTTTTCTCCGTCTTTTATTCTGCTTTTGAGACATTTTTCTATCTTTTGCTTTTGATGTATGTAATGGGATTTGAAACTTATTTCCTTTCATTTGAGACTTGTTTCTCCTTTGTTAAGACATCTATTATGCTAAGTGGATCCTGTAAGCTGCATACCCTGATGATTCTGTTGTGATATTGATGACATTTTATTTCCGCTGAAATGTTTTTGTGTTATGATAATTATCTGAGATCTGTTTTTGTTGTAAATATGTTGTATTCCAAAATGATTATCCTTACTTTCGGTCTACGGAAGTTTGGGGTCATCACTTAAGTCCCACATAGTGGAAGCCTGTGTGAAGTGGGTACTTATATAGTAGAGCCCATCTCTTTCTAACGCCGAGGCCTAGTGATGGAAAACCCTACACCTGAGAGGTGGCAAATTATGGACAACATCGGTGTTAGTAGGTAGGTTGGCTCAGCCTGTGTGGCAACGCCATGTGTTGGCAGATCTCAAAACTTAGCCGAGGCCTTTTGAGGAATAAAACCCCACACCTCTACGGTGGCTAAGTTGGGGACAATATCTTGCGTGAACGGAGATGAGGGCTGTTACAGCCAACGCAGTCCTAACGCCAAAACTAAGCAATGATTATGCATAAACTTCATTGATAGCCAATTACAAACTTAAAAACAAATTCTTGAGTCACAAAAAAAAAATTTAATTGTACTTGAAAAGACCGAACATGTTTATTTACACTGTCCTGCATATGTGTGTACTGTTGAATTTGGAAAGAATGAAAAGAAATAGGCACCCAATTTTTTTTTCTATGTATATTTATACTGTCACCACTCATAAGGGTTTCACATAGCTTGGCAGAAAAATATGGTTTGAACCTTATGTAAATACATGTTCATTTGTTAAGATATATGTCAAAGAAATATCTGTTCATAATTTCTGCTTTGTCTTCCAATTTGTAACAACCCGGATTTTCAAAACCAATTTAAAAATTTTATTTTAACAAGTTTAATGAATTTTGAATATTTATAATGATTTATTTTAAGTAATAATGACTAAAAATTTATTTTAAACGAAGTTAGAACGTATAAATTTATTTTAATTATAAAACAAGCCTGAAATGGCACGGTAGTTTGAAAATTCGATTTCTAATTTCAAATGAATGTACAGAATTCAATATAAGTCAGAATTTGACGAAACAAGAAATATTTGAATCTGTTTAATTATATCTTTCTAACGAATGTAAGAAACTTATATTTCACTTTATAAATTGTAAGTTATGCCTAGTTTAAAATTCAAAATAGTTGCTATGGAATTTATATATATTTTGATATAATATATAGCCCTTAAAAATAGTCGTTTTGCAAACGACCTCCGTTTTCAACGAAACCACTTTTGTTGGATCCAAAATGTCAAATTATTGCTAGGTTTCCATTTTCGTAATTTTTGGACTTAATATGTGAGCCTGGTAAATTTGAATGTGTTTTGACAGTTTCAGTTGAATTGGATCGACCAAAAAATGGTTATTTTTCAAACGGTCTCCAAATTGGACGAAATTAGTTTTGTTAGGACCGTTTCGTCAAAACATAGCTAGATATATTTTTTTTTGGAATTTTTGGAGTCAGCATGTGGCCCCGATAAATTAAAATGTGCGTTTAAATTTAGTATATATTGATTTATATTTTAGCATTGATGAAAACTGATAGAAATGATAGAATTGGCTTAAAAAACATATCCCATTGTGCCCAGAATGGGGGTATCGACACTCATTGGGTTTAATTTTGAGTTCGTATGAATAAGAGGGTATTTTTGGAATTAAAATAAATAAATTATTTATATAAAACCCTGGGCCAATCAGAAAATTCATTAAAAGAAAACCCTAATTCCTCTTTCTGAAACGCGATTGATGGCGGAAACAACTCGAGATTTCGAGCCTCATAATCTCCCGATCCACGACGAATTAGGATAGGGTTCTTCAGCGAAAATCAAAGTACAATTCGAGATCTTCCAATCCATACTGGTAGCATCGACTTTCGTGTTGAAATTAGCGGGAAATCGCAGCCCAAAATAGCCGCCATCGAGCATGTTTTCTGTGGCCAGGTGACCATCGAGTTGCCCCAAACTCACTGCGCAGGGTGTCGGTGGCACGGACTTCGACGTAACGCCCTCTGATCATCCTTCGACGTTGCATGGTGGCGTCAAATTGAAGCCGTAGGATTGAAGGCGGGTTTGAATCGACCTGGAGCGTTTATACGGGGAAGAGAACGTTTTTTAAAACCTTGGTAAAAGGTTAATCATATTAATTATTTAGTTTAATTATCTCATTTTATTATCAAATGTAATAACTATAATATCTTTTCCATACGATGTCCAAATCGCGCGAAACTCGATCCGTTGCGATCGTGGGGACGATAGCTTCACAACAAGACTAACCGGTCCCAATTTGGAGCACGCTGGAATTTCTGGAAAATTCAAATCCGAACGGTGCTGAATTCGACAGATAAACACTGACGGAGTGGAAACCAAAGTGAGAACCCTTTCTCACTCTAATTATTTTACAATTAAAAATATACTTGGATGCAGATGGTGCTTAGTAGCACCCGACATCTTTATTGTACAAACCATGGTTGTTTGTTTGAATTGAATGGACTGTATTCTGTGAATAAAATATTTGAACAATAAAACTATCAATTTTATCGCAGAAATGAAATAATAAAAATATTCATGTATTGAATAAAATGTGTAATCATTAAAAATATCTTTTGTAACGTGTAACAGAAATAAAAATATTCATGTGTTGAAATAAATATTCATTTACAAATCAGACAATTTGTTTATGTACACCCATTTAACTGACAGTGATTGGGACGATAAATTTTACACATCGCCCAACTGCACAAATAAAATTCAGTATTTGTTGATTGAAAACCACACGGGTATTGGGATGATATTTGACATACACCGATCCCAATAATTAGTGGTATGTCAATCGATGAGTTGACAGACTATATAAGCGTTATTTATTTATTTTAATGCTTATACAGTTGTAAAATGCACTCTGGATGTTTTATGAAGTTTTAATGATTGTTTATCATTATTGTCGTATACTTGTGATGTTGAAATCCATATACCTGAAATTATATGGTAATTGATTGAGTTTGATTCCAATTCAGAATTAGCGAATATTTTTAAATAATATTCAGTGTGTAATCAAAGTCAGATATTTTGAAAATATTATCATTTTAATATTATAATGATAAGGAATATTCAAATTTGAATTGGAAATTGAAATGAACATGAAATCATCTTGAAATGAATTTAAAACGAATTAAATAAGGAATATTCAAATTTGAATTGAAAATTGAAATGAAGTTGAAATCATCTTGAAATGAATTTAAAACGAATTTAATAAGGAATATTCAAATTTGAATTGAAATTTGAAATGAAATTAAAATCATTTTGAAATGAATTTAAAACGAATTTATTAAGGAATATTCAAATTTGATTTGAAAATTGAAATGAAATTGAAATCGTTTTGAAATTGAAATGAATTTAAAACGATTTTATTAAGGAGTATTCAATTTTGATTTAAAATTGAAAATGAAGTTAGAATCATTTTAAAACGAATTTATAAATGATTTATGAAACGACCCGAACTTCCCCATGAAGGAAAGCCCGGATTGAATTGAGAACACGACAAATCAGAACACAAACAGAAGAACATTTCATTGGTTATTATAACAAATACATCAGAGTACAAGAATATAACAGAGTTTACATAGACATTATACATTCGATACATATCAGAGATTAAAATACATTACATAGCAGCTGAAAATAATACAAAACACAACTGAAAGAGATACACGGATACAGAGCTTTCCGGATATCATTCCAGCTATAAACCAGGATCTTGTGAATATAAATCTGCAAAAACCAAAACTACTAGCTGCCCGTGTGGAAAATATGGGCACCCAGAGTTTAAGTTAAAACAATAAACTCCAGGTCAGTCATGTGACTGGTGTGAGAACTAAAATAGTTATTAATCCGATGAATCAAAGGACCATCACACAATGCAACGCAAACTGGAGGATAGAGTTTTACCTTATAATAGCTAAATAATGCTTGATACACGAAATTTATCTTTTATTATTACTATAAGTAAAGAAATCAACTTCAAATATATATGTATCAGTCATAGATGGCATAGCATCCCATGCTACTGTGTCGTCATACTAGTTCTACAATTAAAACCACATGATGTCGTATTGGAAGTTGGATTTCCATCATGAACCAAGGCAAGGGATCGTCCTTACCGCTTCGAGACAATCTAGCCTACATGTCTCAGGAACAGCCGCAACTGCACCTTAGGAGCCACAGGGTCGGTCCACATTTTAAGTAGATTAAAAATCCCTGAACAATACGTCTCCCCGCCCTATGGGCATAAACTGGTCATATATCAACAAAACCATCCATCGGCACCGTAGTGACCGATATAATCGAGGCGCCTCGCTTTCCATCATCCACATAAGTAAAATCTCAGGGCTTATAAATGTTGACACCACCTCTAACTAGAAAGAAACGCATGTCCTCCTGGATCCTCTCCCATTTCTGGTTCATACCAGGGTGTTAGGCTCGTGAAATAACGCAACACAAAGCTAAGCTATATTAAAGCTATGATCATCAACCACAAGACTCTGCTTTTCAAGAGAAGCCTTGATCGTTTGCCACTGAGGCATGCTACACAGGCAATTCACACCATGCGATTGACGACTATCGATATGCAACCTCTAATCCCGTACATCTCAAAGAAGGGTGAAGTAAGAGAATAAATTCTCCTTCACCAGGCAGATGTATATTTAAATAGAGATCAATTAGCACAGAATAAAATCCAATGTTAGACACACATTCGTTTATGTGATGACCCCAAACTTCCATAGTACAAAAGTAAGGATAATCATAGGAGTATAACATAATTAAAAACAATAACAAATCTCAAATAATAGCAGAACATATAAATCATTGCTGCGGAAATGAAAACATCATCACAAACATCATCACAGAACATCAGAGTATGCAGTACATGATGCACTTAGCAAAATAGATGTCTAAAACAGGGAAAGAAATAAAGTCTCAATCTCCCAAGATACATCAATACTCAATACTATCTCAATGTCTCAAGCAGTAAATAAAAAGATAAAAAGAAAAGATTCTTCATCATCTTCATCAGCAAGTTCTAGTCCAGAAAACATCCCCACCTGAAACCTGTCAATTGGCTGCCCATGTGGAAAGAAGGCACCCGAGTTTGCAAAGTGAAACAAACTACGAGTCAGTCATGGGACTGGTATGAGAAATATTACTAAACCAATAATATGGCCAATCACTGGACCACGCCGCTAACGCGGGACGGGTTTACTCCATTGGATTACCAGTGCATAAAGTTTATAAATTTTTAAGTCAAAACAACGCATTGCTTTTTTTAGAAAATGAAATCATTGTAAGACTCATGTCCCATCACACAATGCAACGCAAACGGAGGATAGAGTTTTACCTTATAATAATAAAAAATGCTTGATACGTAGAAAATAATATTTTTAATATTATTATTAGTGTCTAAAATGTTTCAAAAATACTTCAAAGTAAATGTATCAATCCTAAATGGCATAACTACCATATACTATGTCACCATATATAGGTTTACAATCAAGACCATAATGTCGTATTGGAAATTAGGTTTCGATCATGAGTCAAGGCTAGGGACGATCTCCTAACTGATTCAAGACACTCTAGTAATGTCTTAGGATCACATCTACGGGAAATCCTTAGATACAACAGGGCCGTTCCACAAATATCGTTAGTGGATTAGTTATGCCTGAACACACGCTCCCCGATCCTATTGGACCTATAAATTGGTCATTGGCGACCAATAAAAATACCAGAGGCGCCTCATTCCATCAACCACATAAGTAAAAATGTCGGGCCTTGTAAAAAACCCAGACACTACTTCTAGTTAGAAAGAAACGTGTGCACTCCCTGCGTTCCCTTGTCCCGTTTTTGACTCTATCGGGGCGTGAGGCTCGCGAGGTAACGTAATACACAAAACTATGCCTAAATAGGATATGCTTTGATCATCATCCATAAGGCTCTGCTTTTCAACAAAAGCGTCGATCAATTGCATCTTGGCATGTCACATTGACTGTTCACACCATTTGATCGACAACTACCAATATATAACCATCGAGCTCATGCGTCTCAAAGAAGGGTGTTTAGCAAGAGAATAAATTCTCCGCCACCACAGATATATATTAATAGAAATCAATTTAACTACACATCATGAAATTTAATGTCGGACACACATCCATTTACAAGTCCGTTCTGGGTCTGAACGAAGCCAGAGTCACCTTATTCCTCGTCCCGTATGTCCAATATGGAAGTATGGTGCTCGCATATCAAGACGATCAACAAGTACGTCCGGAACCACTTTAACCCTTTACTGGTAGCTTGCCAATGCCAGACAACTACCACTTTATCCTTTCGATGTGAAGATCGCTGGTCTTCAATCGCCGTCTTTAAGATCTTCAATTTAGATTGTTGTATGACCATTTGAAATGAGATTTAACTTGGTCTTTTCAAATGATCCTCGCATATATATATATATATATATTTTAAAATCATTCCATATTGTTAATGGTATTTAATAACGATTAATCGCTATTTTTATATATATAAAAATAGCCAAATTTATTCAATGATGGTTTGGGTCGATGGGCGGCCCTAGCGCTGTTTTTATCAAAATTTGATTTACATATATCTTGAAATCTAACCGTTGGATTTTAACAAAATTCATATTGGTGGAAAAATCTTCCCAAAGCGGTCCTAACGGTCCCGGTTTTGGGGAAATCTGACGGTTGGATCTTACGGTATAATCATTTGAAATTACGATTACCAAAACGCGAAATACCGCGCGCGATTCGTTTTAATTTTAATTTGTATATATATATATATATATATATATATATATATATATATATATATATATATATATATATATATAGTTTGGTGGTTTCAACAACTTTCAAACAATCACATGCAAGCCAAATACAGTCTATATTCATGTAAGAAATTTTATATATGATTTTCATAATTCTACTAACATGATAAAAATGATGATTTGAAATAAATCATGTTTTAATGACTAATTATTTCCATTGGTAACTAAGTCACATTGAAAATATATTTGTAATGTTCACCCTTTTTATTGAAACCAAGTGGCAATAAAAACACGATTTTTAATTCTACTATTTTTATTGCATCTAAATTTATAATAAAAATGTGACATTTAAATCTACTCTTTTTATTGTCTCTAAAATGACAATAAAAATGTAACATTAAAACCTGTTCTTTTTATTGTCACTAAAATGACCATAAAAATGAAACTTGTAATTCTGTTCTTTAAATTTCAACTAAATTGACACTAAAAATGTATCATTTAATTATATTCTTTAAATTACGTATCTAAAATGTAATTAAAAATGTAACTTTTGACTTTACGTCTAAATTGTCAATAATAATGTAACTTTTGATGTATTCTCTTATTCTCATTTAATTTGACAATAAAAATGATACATCAATTCTTATCATTTTTGCTACAACTAAAATGTAACTAAAAAACTAACTTTTAAATCCTACCTTTTTATTGTCTCTAATTTAAAAGTAAAAATGATACTTTTAATCCTATTCTTTTATTTACATCTAAAATGTCAATAAAAATGTAACTTCTTAAACTAATCTTTTATTTGCATTTAAAATGCAAATAAAAATGTAACTTTTTAATTCATGCTTTATTTGCATCAAGAAATGCAAATAAAAATGCACTTTTAATTCAAGTTTTATTTGCAGCAAAGAATGCAAGTAAAAATACAACTTTTAATTTCATGTTTTATTTACATCAAGGAATGCAAATAAAAATACAACTTTTAATTTCATGTTTTATTTACATCAAAGAATGCAAGTAAAAATACAACTTTTAATTTCACGTTTTGTTTGCATCAAAGAATGCAAGTAAAAATACAACTTTTAATTTCATGTTTTGCATCAAAGAATGCAAGTAAAATTACAACTTTTAATTTCATGTTTTATTTGCATCAAAGAATGCAAATAAAAATACAACTTTTAATTCATATTTTATTTGCATCAAAGAATGCAAATAAAAATACAACTTTTAATTTCATGTTTTATTTGCATCAAAGAATGCAAATATAAATACAACTTTTAATTTCATGTTTTATTTGCATAAAAGAATGCAAATAAAAATACAACATTTAATTTCATGCTTTATTTGTATCAAAAATGTGTAAATAAAAACTGGAACTTTTTATTCTATGATGTTTATTTGCATCTAAATTTGCAAATAAAAAATGTAACTTTTGATATGACAATCAAACAACAACAAAGGTGGTGTTTTTATCAATCAACACAAAAAATGATATATTTCACATTGAATTGAAAGTTCTAACTAGATAAAAAAATTGATTTATTTTTATTGAATTGACAACTCTATTCCAATTCCATAATATAACAAAATGATATATTTTTATTAAATTGACAATTCTAATCCAATTCAATAATATAACAAAATGATATATTTTATTGAATTGACAATTCTAATCCAATTCAATAATATAACAAAATGATATTCTTTTTATTGAATTGACAATTGTAATCCAATTCAATAATATAACAAAATGATATTTTTTTATTGAATTGACAATTCTAATCCAATTCAATAATAATATAACCAAATGATATATTTTTATTGAATTGAAAATTCTAATCCAATTCAATAATATAACAAAATGATATTTTTTTAATTGACAATTCTAATCCAATTCAATAATATAACAAAATGATATATTTTTATTAAATTGACAATTCTAATCCAATTTAATAATATAACAAAATGATATATTTTTATTGAATTGACAATTCTAATCCAATTCAATAATATAACAAAATGATATTTCATTTTTGTTTAATATACATGATTCACAAAATATTGACAAAATGATTTATTTTAATTAACACATACAGATCTATAATTTAATGAACAGATATATGTTTATACATCACAAACAAACAAATCAGTCATCCAAAATTTCATCACATCGCAGGACTCATTCATTAACATACATACAACTATTTAACAGCGAGAAACTAATTAAATTGATTAATTATTTAAAATCAGAAATCTCACAGTCGTGAATCGGAATTGTTTGGATCCACAAATTTGGTCAAAATTTTATCAATTCGGAATCGCTTCTAGTCAGAACAGCAGCGTAGATCTCGTCTCTACGATCACACAGAATCTAAAATTGTTCATTTTCGATGTCGTATGAATTAGTTAGGATTTAAATAAGATCAATAATAGTTTTTGAATTAAATTAATAAAATGTTTAAAAGGAATTATCCTTCTTGTTCCTCTTTCAGAAAACAGTCGTAAGTTTTCAAAAAGGTTCAAAACTTCAGATTGATTTTGCACAAAATCAGAAGCACCAGAGGTCGATCGGAAGGCAGCACGTCGAAGGGCTACGGGCGGCGCACCTAGGGGGCCGCTTTGGTGCAGCTCGATCGAGCCTGGGTGGAGGGCAGCGGCTTCAAATGGTCGGGTTTAGGGCGCAGTTTCTCGAAGTCCGGGCCACCTGGAATGTTGCAACCGTATAGAAATGAAGAGCAAGAAAATCTCTTTGGAATTGCCTAAAGGAGTGAGGTTTGATATGTGGAGGAGGAGAATTTAGTGGAAGAAGGTGGAAGCAATATCTGCCGTGGAAATGAGAGTGGCGGTGGCTACAGTGAGGGCTAGGGTTATGAAAATGATTTTTTTCTATTATTTATAATATTTTAATGTAAATTTTACAATTAAATCCATACACTCTTAACAACTCTGATTTTAGTCCAACCAGAGTTGATTCTACCCAATAGCCCCCATTCCAGATCCAATGGACTACGTTCCGTCAGCCCAAACGGACTTAGAAAATTGTTTGTGGCCTGAATTCTTGAATTTAATTTTTAAATCCATTATTAAATTAATTCGATCGTATAATTAAATTCACCGGGGCCATATACGAACTTAGAAAATTCCAAAAAATATATTTCTGGCTTTGTTTTTACAATACGGTCCTAACAAAATTAATTTCTTCGAATTCTAAGACTGTTTGAAAAATGGTCATTTTCAAGTCGATTAAATTTGACTGAAATTGACAAAACACATTTTCATTTTCTACGCTCACATATTAATTCCAAAAATTCTGGAAAATTAAACTTAACAATAATTTGATATTCCGGATCCAACAAAAGTGGTTTCATCGAAAACGGAGGTCGTTTGAAAAGTGGCCTTTTAAACGGGCTATAAATTATACTATAGCGACCCTTCTGAATATTCAACTGGCCATAACTTTTGATTCCCTCTATGAAATTTCGATTTTTCTGGATTTGTTGGAAAGATATTTTCAAACAGATTTAGATGTTTTTGGTTTCACTAAAATCCGTTAGATTTTGAATCTGGTACATTCAGTCAAAGTTCAAGTTTGACTTTTCAAACTACCGTACTATTCCTAATTCCTATTGAAGTTAAAATAAATATATTCACTCTAACTTCGATTAAAATAAATTTTTAATCGTTATTATTTAAAATAAATTATTTTAACTATTCAAAATTCACTGAAATAGCTAAAACAAAAAATTTAAATTTGTTCGGATTTTCCGGGTTATTACAATCTCCCCCACTTAAAAGCTTTTCATCCTCGAAAAGGAAATAATAGTAAAGTAGGAAACAAAACGGAAAATGTAAGGTATTGTAAATGTACCTCAGCACAAAAGCTACTCGGAGATATCCACTTTGCACTTGGGATAGGCCTGTTTGATGTTATCCTCAATCTTTTGTGTACAGTCTCTAGGATCCCCGCTTCACTGCACCTTGAGTAAGTGGATCCTCTTGTTCTTCAGCACTCGGGTTTCTTTACCCACAATTTTCACTAGTTCCCTCCTCACTGTTAGGGCCGGGGTAATCTCCAAATCTCGTTGTGTTGCTTCCTCCACAACTAAATCTGGATCATGAACATGCTTCCGGAGTTGGGACACATGAAATACATCATGGACCCCTGGCAACTAGCTAGGCAACTGCACTCTATAAGCGAGAGTTCCAATCCTTTCGAGAATAGGAAATGGACCAATGAATCTCGGTGCCAACTTCCTAGTCTTTCCAAATCGAATTACACCTCTTAGTGGGGAAACCTTCAAGTATACAAGATCACCAATAGAGAATCTAAATCCCTTCTTCGAGCATCTGCTTAGCTCTTCTGTTGGCTTTGGGAAGCCAATAATCGCTTCTTAATAAAATCAGTTTTATTTGATGCTTTGCGAATCATGTCAGGACCCAGTACTAATCGATTGCCAGGTTCCACCTAATATGCGGGAGATCTGCATGGCCTGCCATATAACGCTTCAAACGGCGACATCTGCATGCTTGCTTGGTAGCTGTTATTATAAGAGAATTCAACCAAGTGCAAATGATCTTCCCATGACCCACCAAAATCTAGGATGCACGCTCGCAACAAGTCCTCCAATATGCGGTTCACCCTCTCAGTCTGGCCATCTGTCTGAGGGTGATAAGCAGTGCTCATATTCTGCTTAGTCCCTTGCTCTTCTTTGAAAGCCTCCCAGAATTTGCAAGCAAATATCGGATCGCGATCACTGACAATGCTACTGGGAACTCCATGCAGTCTGACAATCTCTCTGAAATAAAGCTGTGCCAAACTTCGAGTTGTTCTATTGGATTTGACAGGGATGAAATGGGCTGTCTTAGTGAGGCGATCTACAATCACCCATATACTGTCATTGTCTTTCCTAGTCCGGGGTAAGCCATCAATAAAGTCCATAGAAATTCCGTCCCATTTCCAACTTGGAACCCCTAGCGGTTGCAATAGATCTGCTAGCTTTTGCTGATCGCTTTTGAGTTGTTGACAGGTGGACATCTAGCAACAAATATAGAAATGTCTCTCTTCATAGATCTCCACCAAAATGTACGCTTGAGGTCATGGTACATCTTGCTCACACCTGGATGAATGCTGAGCTTAGACTTGTGACATTCGTCCATTACTTCCTTTCTGAGCTCAAGAAGATTCAGAACACAAATTCGGCCCAATAGCCTCAGAACTCCTTTGTCGTCAATCTGGAAACTTGTGGGTTCGCCTTCCCTGACTCTTTTACTGATTCTCTAAATAAATTCATCATTTTTCTGAAGAGCAGAGATCTTCTCGATCAAGGTAGGTGTAATAATCAGATTGGCAAGGATAAGGTTGGTGCTGGCCGTATTCTTCCTGCTGAGAGCATCTGCCACTACATTGGCTTTTCCTGGAGTATATAAGATGTCCAGGTCATAGGGTGCAAGGAATTCAACCCAACATTGTTGCCTCAAGTTCAAGTCTCTTTGGGTGAACAGATACTTTAAGGATTTGTGGTCAGTATACAACTCAAATTTCTCACCTAAGAGATAGTGCCTCCATATTTTTAAAGCAAATACGATGGCCATTAGCTCAAGATCATGAGAGTCGTAATTCTTCTCATGCGGTTTTAATTGGCGGCTAGCATATGCAACTACTTTGCCTCTTTGCATTAGCACCGCACCAATCCCTTAAATAGATAAAAGAATAACATGTTAAAATAAGATTTGACATCAGTAAAATGTCATTTCTGACATGTTTATTTAGATGGAAAGAATAACCTTCTCTAGAAGCATCTGTCTAGACTTTCAGATCCTGATTTCCATCAATAATGGTCAACACAGGAGCAGTGATCAATTTATGTTTCAGCTCTTGGAAAGTTGCCTCACATTCGGGTGTCCAAATGAACTTTGTATGCTTCTTAGTCAGCTTCATCAATAGACAAGATAATTTCGAGAAATCCTTAATGAATTTCCGATAATAGCCAGCCAGACCTAAGAAACTTCTGACTTCTGTGGGCGTAGTAGGCTGCTTCTAATCTTTGATGGCCGAGATCTTTTCTGGATCGACTGAGATGCCTTCCTTTGATACAACATGGCCGAGGAATTTCATCTCTTCTTGCTAGAATATGCACTTGGAGAATTTGGCTTTCAGCACATTTCTTCGCAAAATCTACAAGACTTCTTTCAGATGCTTTTCGTGTTCAGCAGTGGATTTAGAGAAGATTATGATATCATCGATGAACACCAGCACGAATTTATTTAGAACATCGCGGAAGACTCTATTCATCAGATCTATGAAGTATGCTGGAGCATTGCATAAGCCAAAGGGCATTACTAGCCATTCATAAAATAAATCGGGTCCTCTGAAGGCTATCAAAGGCACACATTCCTCAGCAATGCGTAATTGGTGGAAACCTGTAGCTAGGTCCATCCTAGAGAATACACGTGCTCCATTCAAGCGATCTAGCAGATAATCAATGCGGGGCGGTGGGTATTTATTTTTCAGTGTCTGCTTATTTAGGTCACGGTAGTCCACACATAGCCTGAGGGTACCGTCCGACTTTGGGACGAAAACCACCGCTGCACCCCAGCTTGAGAAACTAGGCCTGATCAGACCCTTCCACAAAAGTTTCTTGGTTTGGTTGCTCGGCTCCTCTTTTTCTTTAAGTGACATCCTCCGAATAGGGTGTACAACTGGCCTTGCATTCAGAGCTAAGTCAATTCTGAAATCGATTTCTTTACACGGAGGTAAACTGTCTACTTCTTCGAACACATCCGCGTAGTCTCTGACGATAGGAATATCCTGAACAGAAGCCGGAGTGACTTCTAGAGAAGACTAGAATTCTCTCCTATCTGTAACTGAGCCGTGGCATGGTATAGTCATCATATTTCCGAATTT
>JASFAX010005037.1:0-37472 GCA_030737875.1 Allium sativum | reverse complement strand
TCTTTTTGGCAAAAGACGCAGCGGGCCAAATCAAAGCCCAAACACGCAACCAATCGAGTTAGACAGATCGCATTCCAGGAAGCCCCACAGAAGCTCGGCCCGAAGTAGCCGCATATCGGGCCAATCAAGTCAATATCTCAACCCGGAAGACTCGCTCTCCTAGTCAACTGAGAGAACCGCTCTCGCACAGGGCATATCAATCGAGTATTTTGGATCTACATGAAATATCCAGCTGAGCTGTTCAAATACTTGGCTCAACTCTCAAGGAAGAAAAAGCGGTCAACTATATCCGGACAAAGCTCTACTTTTGATATACCTCACCGTGGATGCCACATCGGTCACAACTTCCGAGTATATTATTTATGAATAATGGAATCAGTCTTCAGCCGCTATTCTAACCAAGTGATGGACTACACGTGTCCGAGCTTTCCCGGAAAGGCCGGGCCATGTCACAACAACCCAAGTTGCTATCCCCGCCTATAAATACCTCAAAGCTTAATGAGAAAGGGGATCTGGAGAACTTGGAGAGACTTCCCTGACCTTTCATTTTTTGGCTCAGACTTCTTCTTCTTTCCAGAAAAACAATATCTGGAAGAGAAAATAGCCGCCTTCTCTCTTTTTTTCAAATAGAAAAAGCATTGTACTTGTAATCAAAAGCAAAAGTAATATATATAAAGTGGAGATAGGCACCGTCTTTGCCGAGCTACTATAAAAATTCTGTGTGTTTTCCCCGTTTCCTTTACTTTTTTGCATTTTACAATCAGTATTCGTGTGTTCTACACACGATTGGGGCTTGATCGTCACTAATGACCCACTTTTGACGTCAACAAGTATGCATTGGCCAGTTCATGAAGCCTAACCCAATTTAAACTTCGATTTAAACATACTTTTAGGTGAAGCACTATTGAGATTAACATGCCAATTGAATCCTATCAGGATGGGTCTTTAAGGATCTATAAATTAGTTTAAGCGTACCTGAATTGTTACCATTGATAAAGCTATGAAAGAAGACATGGTGATAATGTACTAAAATAACCTCAGTAGTTGTTTTCATCTTCAATTATAAATGAAGAATAATAAATTTAGAAGAAAAAAAACACGTTATTTTTGTATAGCCGTAAAAGATCAATATATGATTACGATCTCAAGCTCCTATGATGGAACCATTATTTAAACTAAAAACTTATGACCAGCAACAGAACCCATCATAGATCTTTAACATTATTTTTCCTACACTAGAATTTATTTAATATATAAATAGTAACCAAGTTTTGATACATAAAATCAACTCATCACAGCCATATAATTGCATTGCATTAAATCAATGTAATAACATCCAACAAGTGCATATGATATGATCACAGTAGATGTAAGTACTTTGATTTCTTAGGAAAATTACCAATAACATTTTACTTTTATCGTAACATATTTTCTAATCCTATCACTTTCTCTTAATCTTTTGACTTCAAGTTCTTCTATATCTCCATCAACGTTAATAACTATTATTATTCTTGCCAATATTATGATGTAAATAATTGCCAACATTTGGTCCCAAGTAGCTCTTAGCATGTCATTCCGAGTTTCGAACACGCGTCACTGTTACCACGACGTAATGTCCTTAACCGCTGGGATACTGCTGCAGATGATATAGAATATGCTAAAAGCATTTAGATTTCGAGTTCCTATTGCAAAAGGCTGTTAATGAATGCCAGTGGAACCTCATGTGTTATCTATATATTATTTGTATGTGTAATAATGATTTATGCCACGTATGTTTATGATAGAACAGCAGAATTGAGATGAAACAGAAATTTATTATTGAAGAATTGAAATGCAAGATAATACAAATTGTATAGAGGAGTCCTCTATTTATAATACAAGAAATGTAAATAGGCTTGAATAATTGGCATGTGACCATTGCTTCATTATAATGGGCATGTGACCGTTGCTTTGTTATAATGGGCATGTGACCGTTGCTTTGTTATAATGGGCATGTGACTGTTGCTTTCCCATTATTATTTATTTCCTTTATTACCACCTGTCAAATTGGGGTTAGGATTTGCAACCCTAATTTTCCATCTCGTGGACTGACGTTGGTAAAGAGTAAGCAATTTCAACCCTTCGTCATACTGGTGAAGATACAGGTAAGATCCAGGTATGCAAGTTCCATCTTTTACTTGGTATTTGTCTATAACTCTTCGATTCCAAGTGCATCTCTGAGTCTGTGGAAATTTTTGGCTGAGAGTTATTTTGTAAGCATGTCTGTCCTTTGATAGTAAGCCGAAATATGATTCACTTGTAAATTTTACTTTTGAACTTGCTCTCAAAAAAATAAATATTGATTTCTATGTGTTTGTTCGATTATGCTGAATAGGATCTGCTGTCATGTAGATTGTGCTGAAATTGTCACAGTAAATTATAGGATTTCTGTTAGATGATAGTTTTAGCTCCTTAAACAATGATTGTAGCCATAATATTTCAGTTGTAGTACTAGCAACACTCCTATATTCTGCTTCTATGCTTGATCTCGTGATGGTTGTTTGCTTTTTAGAGCATTAAGAAATAAGACTTTCTCCTATATAAATGCAATAATCGGAAATTGAATTTCTATCATCTATGTCTGTAGTCTAGTCTGCTTCTAAATAATCTTTAATGTTTTAAGTCTTTGTTGCCTTTTAATGATAAGTAAAAGTTGATTGTTGTTTTCAAGTATTTGAGTATTCTTTTCACTGCTGTCCAATGCTCACTTATGGGTCCCTGCAAAAATTGAGATGCTTTGTTAAAACTGAAAGAAATATCAAGTTGTTTTATAGTAGCATATTGTAATGCTCCTACAACACTCCTGTATTGTTTGATATTTGAGATAGCTTCCCCCTTATTCTTTGACAAGTGTTGGTTTGATATCATAGGAGTTGGTTGGTCATTTGCTTCAATCATGTTTGTCTTGTTTAGAAATTTTGTAATATACTTTCTTTGGCAAAGATGAATTTCTTTATCTGATTTTCTTGTAACTTCTATTCCATGGAAATAAGATAATTCACCCAAATCTTTATTGAGAACTAATTGTTCGAATAATCTGCTAATTTTCTAATTTCAGTTTCACTGCTGCCTGTGATAATTAAATCATCCACATATATTAATATATAAGTTATAGATTGTGAGTATGGATGTGTCAGATCTGGTAAGTGAATAATAGTTGTCAAACTTGCTTTAAATCTTTCAAACCATACTCCGGGTCTTGCTTCAGACCATAGATTTCTTTATTCAGTTTACGTACCAAAGTTGTGTCTTGTGTATATCCTTGTGGTTGTTGCATGAATATCTCTTCATGTAGATTCCCATTTAAGAATGCATTGTTGACATCTAACTTCTTGATTTTCTAGTTACTGCTTAATTTTATAGTCAATATAAGTCTAATAGTTGAGGGTTTTATCACTGGTGAGAAATTTTCATTATAATCAAAACCAAATTCTTGTGTGAACCCTTTTGCAACAAATCTTGCTTTATATCTGTTAATGGATCCATCTGGATTCTTTTTCCGTTTGTATACCTACTTGCATCCAATTATATTCTTGTTGTTTGATGGACTCACTAGTTCCCACACACAATTGTTCACCAGTGCTTGATATTCTTCATCCATTGCCTTTCTCCATTCTTTGTGTTTGACTGCTTGTTGATAACTATTTGGCTCTTCTTCAGTAATGGTTGTAGTATAAGTTTTTGGTTTGAATATGCCTCTTTTTGATCTGGTTATCATTGGATGTCCAGTTTGATGCTGTGATGGTTGAGTTGGTGAGTCATTTTGTCTGCTGCTAGAGTTTTGATTGCTATCTTGTTGATTTCTTCTCTTATTTCTTCTGATTGTTTGCAACTTGATTATGTAGGTGATAGAATAGCGTGGCTAGTTTTCTCTGGCAGATCATCATTAGTTTCATTATCACTGTGGTGGCCTTCAGAGTTACTAGCATCCTTGTCACCATTCTCTTGATGCCATGTGTCAGCAATGTTGTGTAGAAAGGTATACTAACCTTTGGATTATATATTTTGGTCGTGGTTTGTATATCTGATCTTCTATAAGAGAAAACATTTTCTTAAAAAAAATAACATATCTACTTGTAAATATTCTACCAGACTTGTCTATACATCAAAACCATTTTTGATTATTGCAATAATCTATGAAAGTTCAGGGTTTAGATTTATAGTCAAGTTTATGATTTTTATAAGGTCTTAAGTAAGGGAAACACAGGCAAACAAATGCTTTTAAATTGTTGTAATCAGGTTTGACATTAAATAGCTTTTCTAGAGGTGGTATGTCTTTTAGTACTGAAAGCATCATGCCAAAATTTAAGTGGCAAAGATGCTTGAGCTAACCAAGTTAAACCTGATTCAACTATGTGTCTGTGTTTCCTCTAAACTATACCATTATGTTCAGAAGTATAGGGACATGTTACTCTATGTATAATATGCTTGCTTTTAAAATAATATGTTAGGGGTTTGTATTCTAATCCTCCATCAGATTTCATGACTTTAATTTGACAGTTTATTCGGTTTACAAACATATTGATAAAACTAATGACAACACTTTTAGTATCAGATTTAGCTTTTAAAAAGTATATCCAAGTATATCTAGAATAAGCATTAACAAATGATAGGTACTATATGTATCCATAATCAGAAAATACAGGAGATGGATCCCAAATATTAGTGGTAATTAATTGACCAGGTTTGGAATACACAGTTAATGAACCAGAGAATGGCAATTTGTGGCTTTTCCCATCTGATAATAAATACATACATAATGTAATTTTGTAGGAATAAATTTTATTTTACTATCATTAAGAATTTTTGTTACAATGCTAGCACTAAAATGTCCTAACTTATAATGCCATAAGTCAAAATACTTCTAATTTGAACTTCATCAGTTATATCATTCAGATTACAATAGGGTGATTATTGATAGTAGTATTGTGGTTGCTGAGATTGAATTCATAGTCCCTTCACAGCATTACCCCGAAGAAGAATTTCCCTAGTTATTATGTCCCTAACTACACAATATTTAGGGAAAAATTCAAAGTATACATTATTATTTTTAGCAGATTGAGACACTCTAATTAGGTTTTTCTTAATAGTGGGTACACTTAGTAAATTATGCAAAAATATCTGCCTATTACTAATGATACTATCAGTGTTAGTATGAGATATTTTAACACACTTACCATTGCCCATGCTTATAGTTTGATTACCTTTGTATTCTTTGTTTCCAAGATTCAAGTTGTTCAGATTGTTAGTGATCTGATGGCTAGTTTCTGAGTTTGGGTACCATGATTCATCTTAAATATGATCAGTGTTGTCAGTATGATTAGTTCAATCTCCCTGTCCTTGTGCTAAATTGGCAGTGAAATTGGTGTTTCTTTGACTATTGTTGCTGGCTTGGCCTGCTGAGTAGTTTGAATTGTATCAAAAATAACACTTGATAGCAGTATGTCCAATCTTCTCACACATTTGACACTTCGGCTGATTGTTGTAGTTGCTACTCCAACGTCCTCTTCCTCTACCACCTCTGCTTTTGGTGGCGAGGTTGCCCCTCTAAAAGGTTTTCTCATTTCTGTAATTACTACTTATCTAATTTGTGTTATTGTCATTACTTTTATTAACTGCATAGTTAATAGAGAAGTCACTTTCTTGAGCTTTCTTGCCTTCATGCCTAGGTATATGTGCTAAAAAAATAGACTGAACATCATCAAGAGATGAGAGTTCCTTTTGTGAGGAAATTATGGCTTCTACAACCACAAATTCTTTACTTAACCCATTGAGAATAGTCAAGATTTGTTCAAAATCTTGCACTTTATAGCAGTAGCTTCTAACATGTCACAAACAGATTTAATTTTTCTCAAGTACTCTCTCATGGTACGTTGTCCTTTATTTTTTGCAATTGTCTCTTATCAAACATGACTTTAGCAACTGACTGGCTGTTGAAGAATTTTTCTATTATTGTCCATATCTCGTTAGCACTTTTGTAGCCAATCACTAATGGTAATAAGCATTAATTGATAGAGGATGGTAGCCATGAACTGACTAAACGATCTTGCTTGTGGTGTTTCATATATTCTTCATTACTGACTATTTTATTCTCTTGATTAGTAATGAATTTTGGTGGAATTGATAAAGTCCCCATGATGAAGCCTTCAAGGCCATACATAACTTGGATTGCAGTCTCAATCTGAAGTTTCCAAAAAAAAAAAAAAAATTTGTTTCTGTCCAATTGCACTGTAATTAGTTGTTATTGAGGACTAATTACCGTTTTGGTTAGTTTGTCAACATCAATGAGGCTTTCGATCCTTCCAGTACCATTGTCAGAAGCTGGCAAAGCAGTATTATTGGCTATGATGACCAAACGATGAATAATCTGTTAGGAAATGCGAAATGGATCGTTAAGGAAAAACTAACACTAGAGGGGGGTGAATAGTGTTTTAAGGAATTTAAGAAAATCTAAAACTTAAATGATCTACTATATGAATCACACACCACAGAGATAATAACAAACACAGATTCAAACACAAATACATAAATAAACAAAAATAAAATGTAGAAAAGGAAAGAACACACTGGATTTTATATTGGTTTGGATTACTACTACGTCCAGTCCCAGGCAACGCTGGATTGCGTAGAGTTTTATTACTATATCAATATCCATGTACAACACCCTTGATTTCACGACCATAAGGTTACCACCGATTCCAAGCACCCTTGATCAAGTATATTCCCTTTAATTCCACGACTACAATGTTACCACCATTTCTGTGATAACCACCCATAACCCTTGCACTAAACAAGAGGAATAATGCGCTGAAAGGTGTGTCAGGCAGCTATGGACAATCATCAAGGTATGGTAGATAGACAAAACCTGTCATAAACTCATAGTGCAAGGATAAAATATAATAGAACATATACAACAGGTAGTGATAGCGAAGCAGAAAAACACTAAATTTTCATGACAAGTAGAAAGTATTTCCCATACATGTGGATAACAACAATAGTGTTTATACAATTTGCCTTACTACAACACCCAGAGAAATAGCAAACAACGAAAACAAATATTAGATAGTAATAAAGCTGGTACGTGAGCCTCCTGCTCGCCATCGATCAGCATCATTGTCTTCACTAAAGCAATACCTTCCACCTGTTACTCAGTCTGCCCATCCACAACCGGATGAATGGCCCAAGGTAATAAGAGGAAACAAAAAACCTTGAGTCAGATAACAGTCTTAGTGGGCGATAAAACAACTATCAAACTTCATCAATAAAGTATATGAGAATGGGTAAATACTCAACTAATCTACCAACCTCTAGGGAAGAATTCCCAATTTCCTTCCCTATTACATGACAGTGATAGCCTTTATAATCCATACACCCAAAGGAATAACAATTCAGTCACGGCAATTAAAGTATCCATTCATATATGGAAAAGCAACTCAATCATGATCACAACATGCATTCAAACATCCATGACTGACTCTAGCCATAATCGCCAACCTTGCTTTGGAAACTTCGTCATCATATGAATGGCTAAAAATTTGCCGCCAATTATCAAGGACCACACACCACACCCCGGTTCTAGCAAAACTCCACGTGCTATACTCAACACATGCTACGCGCTATACACAACGCGTGTCTACTCCATACATGACGCCCAAGGCACTCGACCTACAATTGTTCTTCAATTGTACCTCTGCTTTGAGTCCGCTAGAACCTACGACAATGATAATTCCTCCGCCTTCGTCTCTCTAGTCGTTATCAATTACAACTATTAATTAGCTCAGAACACTTTAGAGCTATCACTTCACACGAACTCAATACATCCTTGAGGTGTCTCCCTGTTTGTTGCATACAACGAGCAACAAACACATTTAAACACTTCCAAACTTCCTAATTGAATTCACTTTGAAGTCACATCATCACCGGAAATGTCCGACCAGAAATAGCTGCCCAGAAATGGCTGATCAGAATAGTCCGATCCACTTTAGTCCGACCCACTTTAGTCCAACTCACTTTGGTCCGACCCACTTTGGTCCGACCCACTTTGGTCCAATCCAACTCATGGCCGACCCCAAACCTGCATATTGCAATTCAACTCTTATTTCGACCAAAACTTCGCCAAATGATAAATCCGACGAAACTAGCTCATTCAATTCATCAAAAAGGATTACAAGCATGTTATGAAATCAACAGTATCATCAATACGACAATTTTATCAACGATAATGTCAAATTCACCAAAATCACCACAAATATGCATATGAACAAAAACCATGGATCTAACTTGCACATTCGTGTGAAATATCATAGAAATTACCTATCCAAACTTGCTAAATCAGATCCTAGGGTGATCTATATGAAAATGAACTTACTAATGCATAGATCTAAAGGAAAACACTTGAATTTGATGCAAAACATAATCTACAACTCATACACTTCATTGAATCCATGTAAGAGATGTAAATCACTCACCGATTCTCCAAAACAAGCTAAATTGGTAGAAATAAGAATCCAGACAGCAAACACCTCGCACCAAACACCTTGATCCGATGAATTTTTGCTTTGATTGATGTAGATCTAGCCTCCAATGGTGTATAACTATGATTTTCCCTTCTTGAATTTGGATTTTTAATGGTGAAAAAATGTTAGAGGAAGAAGGATATCAATGCCTCCAAATGAGAGAATGGGAAAGTAAACTTTTTCCCTCCTCTCTCACACCCTATTTATAGGGTTCCACCAGCTCACTAGTGGGCCTTCCCAACTCAGCCCACTTAAGCTCCAAAACTTGAATAGCCAACTGAAAAACCTTAAAACAACGATTCTTCCCAACCGTTGAGCCAAATCTTTAATGTAACCACTATGCGGAAAGACAATCATCAATTCCTTTTCTATGGCACAGGTCTCACCCCCTGATTCGACCTGAGTCAAAAGTTATGCCCTATACAAGACTGATAGGGGCAAAATGGTCATAAACAGAATCGGTAAAAAATTATGGACATGTCCCACATCCCCATAAGAAACATATTAAAAGATGAGAATGATCCAACCCTCAAGGAAATATTTTATGATATTCAGATACGTAAAATGCGGGCTGTTACATTCTTTCCCCCTTTAGAATTTCGCCCCTGAAATTCCAAGCAATCACAACAATTATGCATGCCTATCATCCCTGAAAAGCCAACTCTATCATCCAAACTAGCAACCATCAAGCCATGCATCAATAGCCTAATCCTAGCATGTTGAATTCTATCAAACATTCAACAAGATACAACTATATAACGATGGTACAATATCAAAGGGTCCTACCGACGAAGAGTTCTGGATGAGTCGCCCTCATGCTCTCTTCTATCTCCCACGTACAATCGTCACCTTCTTCACTCCATTGTACCTTGACAAGCTTAACCGTCTTCCTCCTAAGCTGTTTGGTGTCATTTCCCACAACATGAATCGGCTTACGAGTCCTCGCAACTGCAATCTCTACCTCTAGGTCTTCGTAATGCTCTGGAGATACCACCACATTCGAATCATGCACGAACTTCCGCAGAAATGACACATGGTACACATTATGCATACTAGACATCTTCTCGGCTAACTCCAATCTATTTGTGAGCTTTCCAATTCACTCGACTATCGAAAATGGTCCAACGAACCTAGGAGCCAACTTTCCTTTACTCCCAAATCGAACCACATGCTTCAATGGAGAAATCTTCACGAAAACCGTGTCACCAACTTCGAATTCCAAATCTTTTCGATACTTATCAACATAGCTCTTCTAGCGATCTTGGACTGCCTTCATTCGTAGCCGAACGATCTCGATACAATCTGAGGTCTCTCTAATCATCTCTGGCCCAAGTATCAACTTATCTCCAGTTTTTAACCAACATGCTGGAGAATTGCACCGTCTCCTATACAACGCCTCGTATGTTGCCATCCCAATGCTAGACTAGTAACTATTATTATACGCAAACTCAACCAGATGTAGATGGTCTTCCCATGATCCTCTGAAGTCTAACACACAAGCCCTTAGGAGATCTTCCAAAACTCGATTGATTCTCTCAGTCTAACCATTTATTTGGGATGATATGCCGTACTCAAGCACAACTCGGTTCCTAAAGCTTCTTGCAAACTTTTCCAAAATCCACTCAAGAATAATGGATCTCGGTCACTCACTATACTCTTTGGGACACTATGGAATCGAACTATCCATTTCACATAAAGTTCATTCAATTTCGATGTCGTCCTAGTCGACTTGACAGGAATGAATCTCGCACTTTTGGTCAAATGATCCACAATGGCCCAAATTCCTTTATTTCTTGCCCTGGTTCTAGGTAGTCCATCGATAAAATCCATCGATGTTTTCTCCCACTTCCACGTAGGAACTTCCAATGGCTGAAGCAAACCACTTGGCTTCTCCTATTCAGCTTTCACAGACAGTTCATGCATTTGGAAATGAACTTTCCAATATCTCGCTTCATCCCCTCGCAGTAGTAAACTCTCTTCATGTCCTGATGCATCTTATTACCACCGGGATGAATAGTCAACTTCGAGTGATGACATTCTCTCAGAACCTCATCTCTCAATCCATCGATATCAGGAACAACTAACCGCCCTTGCTTCCGAATCAACCCTTCTCGATCGAATTTGAACACTTAATCTTCTGGTTCTAGTCTCTAGATAAACTCGACAAGCTTTGCATCTCGCTTTTGGCTCTTGCCAATCCTTTTGATGAGAGTAGGTCTTACCGATAAGCTTGCCAACATTTCAGGTTCCAACTCACACTTTGGCCTAAATTTAAACCTTGCCAAATACTCAAGGCTCTTCCATTCCGAAAACATCGCTCCCAATTCAACTAAGCATTTGCAACCGTGTTACCTTTTCCAGGAGTATAGGCTACATCAAAATCATACGATGCTAGAAACTCTAACCATCGTTGCTACCGAAGATTCAAATCCTTTAGGAGAAAAGATACTTCAATGACTTGTGATCCGTGAACAATTCGAATCAGACTCTCAATAGGTAATGTCTCCACATCTTCAGAGCAAACACAATCGCTGCCAACTCCAAATCACGAGTTGGGTAATTCTTCTTATGCGGCTTTAGTTGTCGCCTCGTGTAAGACACAACCTTATCCTTTTGCATTAGTACTGCTCCAAGCCCAGTACCACATGCATCGGTATATACCACCATCTCTTCATTCCCACTTGGAATGGTCAACACATGAGAACTCGTCAATCTCTCCTTCAAGATCCCGAACGCTTGTTCACACTTTGCATCCCATTATAATACTTGGTTCTTCTTCGTTAATCCTGTCAAAGGTGCAGCTATCTTGGAGAAATGCGTCGATAATAACCAGCCAACCCAAGGAAACTCTGTACATCCGTTGCATTCTTAGGTCTGTCCCAGTCCTGGATTGCTGCCACCTTAGCAGGGTTAACCGCTATCCCATTTCCAGAAACAACATGACCTAAGAACCTCACTTCATCCTTCCAGAAGTGACACTTCGAGAACTTAGCCTTCAACTGATGCTTTCGCAAGATCTCTAACACAAATCTGAAGTGTGTCTTGTGTTCTTACTCATTCCTAGAGTAAACTAGAATATCATCCACGAACACAAGCACGAACTTGTTCAATTGATCTCTGAACACTCTATTCATAGGATCCACAAAGTACGCTGGCGCGTTTGTCAACCCGAATGGCATCACCAACCACTCGAAGAATCCGGATGGTGTCCTAAAAGCAGTCTTTGGTACACTATCCTTAGCCATCTTCAATTGGTGAAATCTCGTTGCCAAATCCATCTGAGAAAACACTTTGGCTTCGTGAAGCTGATCGAACAAGTCATCAGTCCTTGGCAACGGATACTTGTTCTTCTTAGTCACCTTGTTCAGCTCACGATAGACCACATATAATCTTAACGAGCCATCTGCCTTGGTTGCAAACACGACCGTTGCACCCCATTCAGAAACACTTATCCAAATGAATTGCTTCCTTAGAGGGTCACGAACTTGCACCTCCAACTCTCGCTATTCCTTAGGAGCCATCCGCCTAAGAGGCATAACGATTGGTCTAACACCCTCGACCAAATTGATCTTAAACTCGATCTCTCAATGTGGCGGCAACCCTTTGACCTCGTCAAATACATCCTCATACTCATTGGCAATCAACACAGATGACAAGTCTTCTTGTGGAATCACAAGCGAATATAAATAGCTAACGAAGACACCCTCTTCGTGCTTACACTTTATCAACACCTTTTGCACTTCCACATCCCCGACTCTCGCCTCTAGCTTCTCGCAATTCACCCTTGTAGCATACCTCTTGAGCCAATCCATGCCCAACATGATCCCAAACCCAGCCAAGTTAAGAAAAAAGCAATCACACACAAAGTGAAACCATGACTCGACAACACTAGACCAAGACACAACATGCACAAACTGGACGAACCCCAACTGGATTTGTCATGATCAATGGTTTATCACAAATTTAGGGTTCCAAACCTAAGAGACACACAAGCTCTGAATGAATGCGATCCTCCAGTATCAAACAAAACTCGAACCGAAACACCATGAATAGAAAGAGTACCTTGCACCATGACACCCTTTCCCTTCTCCTCTGCAGTAGGAGCCCTCGAAGATGATGGCAATGCCCCCAAAGCATAAGCCTTAACCACTTGCTTCCCTTTGGCTGATTCTGGACAATCTTTCTTCTCATGTCCTAGCTTCCCACACTTGAAGCACTTCTTCTCATATTTAGGATTTCTGCATTCACTAGCAAAATGGCCCTTCTGCCAACAATTGAAGCAAGTCACTTCTCCCTTCTGCTTCTTTTGGCCATCCTTTCTATTGTTGTTGCTTCCTTTTCTTATTATTACCACCTTGTTGTGGCTTTTGTTCCTCCTTAGGTGCAACAATAGACATCTTCTTAGGGAACATACATTCATGCCTCAAAGCCTTCTCGATGATCTTCTCAAAGCTATCATCGAGGTGATCCACAAGCTGATCCCCAAGATATTCATCCAATCCCAAGATAAACTTCTCATTCTTTCGATAAGGAGTATCCACATATGAATGAGCATACTTCGACAGAGCCTCAAAGTCAGAAATATTGTCAAGAATTGGGCAACCATTCTGCTTAAGCTCCACGAACCTCTTAAACAGAATAGACTTTTGCATGGTGGAGATAAACCTTGCTTCAAACTTAGCTTGGAATAGCTCCCATGAAATATCTTCTTCAGGGGTCTCAAGTGTGATAGAGTTCCACTAGTCCATTGCTATGCCCTCTTACTGCCTTGATGCAAGTTTCCTCTTAGTTGCATCATCAATGCCCAAGTCCTTGAAAATTCGAACACAAGTATCCATCCACCTTTGGACTTCCTCAATTGGTTCAGTGCCATTGAATTGTTTTCATTCCAATGAAGAAAAGTCTTTGCATAACTTTGCAAATTCTACAGCTCTAGGCACTGAGATTCCATCCTCAACCGTAGCTACCACTGGAGGGTTCCTTCGAAGGCATGTTTCCGTCATAGCTTCAAACATGGTCGGGTAGTCATGTGCCCCGCCATTACCCCCTCCAATACTAGCTTCCCTAGTAGCATGTCTTGATGGTCGTCTACTCATTCTAAATCTGCAAATTAGAATGATTAGCTACTTATAAGAAAAAATGCTAAAGGAAAACAACCGCTACCACTATATATGCTAATATATATATATATATATATATATATATATATATATATTAAGCATCCAACTGAAATATACAAGTATGTCTCTCATATGTGATAACGTCCTTGAACTTTGGCTAAAATCATTAACCAGAGCTCTGATACCAAATGTGATGACCGCCCATAACCCCTGCACTAAACAAGAGGAATAATGTGCTGAAAGGTGTGTTAGGCAGCTATGGACGATCATCAAGGTATGATAGACAAACGAAGCATGTCGTAAACTCACAGCGCAAGGATAAAATATAATAGAACATATACAACAGATAGTGATAGAGAAGCATAAAAACACTAAACTTTCATGACAACTAGAAAGTATTTCCCATATACGTGGATAACAACAATAGTGTTTGTACAATTGCCTCACTACAACACTCAAAGAAATAGCAAACAGCGGAAACAAATACTAGATAGTAATAAAACTGGTACGTGAGCCTCTTGCTTGCCATCGATCAGCATCGTCGTCCTCACTAAAGCAATACCTGCCACCTGTTACTAAGTCTTCCCATCCACAACCGGATGAACAGCCCAAGGTAATAAGAGGAAACAAAAAACCTTGAGTCAGACAACAGACTTAGTGAGCGATAAAACAATTAACAAACTTCATCAATAAAGTATATGAGAATGGGAAATAATCAACTAATCTACCCAGCTCTAGGGAAGAACTCCCAATTTCCTTCGCTGTTACATGACAGTGATAGACTTTACAATCCATACATCCAAAGGAATAACAATTCAGTCACGAAAATTAAAGTATCCATTCATATATGGCAAAACAACTCAATCATGATCACAACATGCATTCAGACGTCCATGACTGACTCTGGCTATCATCGCTAACCTTGCTTTGGAAACTTCGTCATCGTATGACTGGCTAACAATTTGACGTCAATTGTCAAGGACCACACACGACGCCCCGGATCTAGCAAAAATCCACATGCTATACTCAGCGCATGCTACATGCTATACTTAACACATGTCTAGGCCATACACGATGCCCAAGGCACTCGACATACGATTGGTCTTCAATTGTACCTCTGCTTTGAGTCCGCTAGAACCTACGACAACGATAATTCCTCGGCCTTCGTCTCTCTAGTCGTTATCATTTACAACTATTAATTAGGTCAGAACACTTTAGAGCTATCACTTCACACAAACTCAATACATCCTTGAGTTGTCTCCCCATTTGTTTCATACAACGAACAACAAACACTTTTCAACACTTCCAAACTTCCTAATTGAATTCACTTTGAAGTCACATCATCACCGGAAATGTCCGACTAGAAATAGCAGCCCAGAAATGGCAGAAATAGCTGACCAGAATAGGCCGACCCACTTTGGTCCGATCCAACTTATGGCCGACCCAAAACCTACATATTGCAGTTCGACTCCGATTTCGACCAAAACTTCTTGAAACGATAAATCCGATGAAAATAACTCATCCAATTCATCAAAAAGGATTACAAGCATGTTATGAAATCAACAATATCATCAATACAACAATTTTGTCAACGATAATGTCAAATTCACCAAAATCCCCACAAATATGCATATGAACAAAAACCATGGATCTAACTTGCACATTCGTATGAAATATCATAGAAATTACCAATCTAAACTTGCTAACTCAGATCCTAGGGTGATCTATATGAAAATGAACTTACCAATGCATAGATCTAAGGAAAAACACTTGAATTTGATGAAAAACACGGTCTACTACTCATACACTTCATTGAATCCATGTGAGAGATGTAAATCACGCACCGATTCTCCAAAACAAGCTAAAATGGTAGAAATAAGAATCCGGATAGCAATCACCTCGCACCAAACACCATGATCCGATGAATCCTTGCTTCTATTGATGTAGATCTAGCCTCCAATGGTTTAGATCTATTATTTTCCTCCTTGGATTTGGAGTTTTAAAGGTGGAAAAGTGTTTGAGGAAGAAGGAGATCAATGCCTCCAAATGAGAGAATGGGAAAGTAAACTTTTCCCTCCTTTCTCACCCCCTATTTATAGGATTCCACTAGCCCACTAATGGGCCTTCCCAACTCAGCCTACTAAGGCTCCAAAATTTGAACAGCCAACTGAAAAACTTTAGAATAGCGATTCCTTCCAAACCGCTGAGCCAAATCTTTAATGTAACCACTCTACGGAAAGACAACGATCAATTCCTTTCCAATGGCACAAGTTTCACCCTCTAATTCAACCTGAGTCAAAAGTTATGCCCTATAAAAGACTAATATGGGCCAAATGGTCACAAACAAACTTGGTAAAAATTGTGGATATGTTACACATCCCCATAAGCAACATATTAAAAGATGAGAATGATCCAACCCTCAGGGAATAAAATAAAATATTTCATGATCTTCCGATACGTAAAATGTAGGTTATTACAGTTTCCTTCCTTGATTTCATGGCTATAAGGAACACATCATTTTCAAAACTATCCCAAATGGTTGCAACAACCCTATAAACTCTTCAATAGCACTTCGATTCAAAGAGTAATGAGTAGAGATTGAGAAGAGAAGAAGTGTCCTCCGCTATTCGGATTCGTAATTCGTCGTTTTTAGGCTTGTTTGAAGAATTGGTGAGTGATATGCATCTCTCACGCAGATTCAATCAAGTATATGAGTCATTTTATCATAATTTAATCATTTTCAAGTCTTTTTCACCTAGATCTACATCATGCTAAGTATATTTTCATATGAATCGCTATATGATCTAATCTAGTAACTTAAACCGGTAATTTCCGTGTTCATTCATATGTTTATGCAAGTTAGATCCATCGTTTAACATTTTATATGGTTAAGTGATGAATAATTACCATTTTGATATTGTTGTTGATTTCATGAAGTGTTGATTGTCGAATTGGATGAGTTGTTTGAACCGATGTTGTTGTTTGGTGAAGATTTGGCCAAGATTGGAGCTATTTTGGTCAGATCCGGAGTTGGGTCGTTTTTCTTAGGTCAGGTCGTTTTCTTCTTCCCCTAGAAATGGATTCAGAACATTGGCAGAGCATCAGGTCGTTGGGGAGCATCAAAAATATGACCGTTGTTTTGTTTTAATAGACATGTTACTGTTGCTTTGTTGTAACGGGTATGTGACTGTTGCATTGTTATAATGGGCATGTGACCATTGCTTTGTTATAGTAGGCATGTGACCATTGCTTTCTCACTGTTCTTTCTTTCCTTTATTAGTTTATATTGAATTTGTATTTAGTTCGAGATACGATTAATATTTGTAAGGTAGCTAACCGCTAGTGGAAAACATTCATAATAAAATATCATTTGTAACTTTTATGTTTCATGTGTCAAAGTTGTTTTTCCTTTATGAAGTTAATTCTAACCAACGTTAAATTTTGATTGCTTTTGCAAGGTAGGCGAAGTGGGATAGAAGTAAACAAACCTCAAGCAATTAATTTTTTTAAACCGTAAACATTTGTAGTTCTAAACACACTTTTTCGCTGAAAATATTCATGTGGATGTTCCATGAAATTTGGTTTAGAGATTTTTTTTCCAGGTATTAAGTTTAAAAATAAGGGACGGATACTAATTTCCACCTCTTTAAAACGTGAAGGAAAGCTGGTGTTACTTCTTCTTTGGTGTTAACAGGTGCAATCATCTAAAACATATTGGTTATTGTCTGTGTGTCATGAAAGGATGCATTATTAGGTTGTTAAATTATAAACTTCTATATCTAGTTCTATTTTATTTAACTTATACAATATCTTTTATAGATTTTCATGGTCATAGAAATGCCAAGAAGCTTGATTTTTACCATGTATACATTAAGTTGTTATATTGAAGTAGAAAATTGGCGTTACTAACCTTAGGGGAATATCTAGTTGTAGTTAATTATTTCGATTAAACGGTGTTTAGTTGGGAGATGTATACTGGTGTAAAGGAGTATTAGTTAATGTTGGTTAAAGAATATTTTGGTCAACGTTCGCATTTGCCTGTGTGCAATTTGTGAGTATGGTTTTTATTTGTCTGCTTATGTTCTTACTAAAATGGTTGATAGCACTATTCTTGTGAGCATACTGCATATTATGAAGTTGCATGCTTCGGTTGCTAAAAACGATCATATTACTGTTATTGTAAAGATTCTGATAGATTTATATGCATTTTTTTCTTTTTGTCTAGTTTAATTAATATCGTTCCTACTACTGCCTTTGGAATTGTTTCTAACTGTATACATTTAATGAAGTACATTTTATGGTAGATATTTTAAACTCTACATTCTCTTTAGATTACCTATATTTTTCTCCAAGCAATGAGATTCTATTTTTCCAAATTATAGTACATGGAAGATACCCTCCCTTCTTTTATAGCTTGGCCTGTTATGCACATCGTCATTTTTAAATTAATTTTTAGTAAGCCTTTACATAAATTTGTGGTTACTGAGTGGAAATTGTGACCAAAGGATATTGAGGCGGGTTAAGCGACACGGGGATGGGAGTTGGCTTCAGGTAGTGGCATTTGAGATGGAGGCAGGATCTAGTAATCGGGACGATAGTGGGTGGTGGTGGAGAGAGTGTATTGTGTTAAAGGCATGTTAGATGAGGCTCTGGTGGTAGAGAAGACGGAAAGTGTGTTTGTGCTTGAGAAGATGACGAAAATTTGGGTAATAGCGGCTGTTTGTTTGCACTGCGAAAGGAATTGTCTACAGCTTCTTATTGTGATATTGGGTATGTTGTGTTTGGTTGGGTTATCAATCAAGGAAGGAGTTGCAGTGACACTTGTGTTGTTGATGGCTGAAGGCATTATAGTGTGTGGTATGTGCATTGCAGGTCTTAGCAGCAAGTTGGTGGTATGTGCGCAGGTTGAAGTCAGTGTGTGAAGGTCGCGATTGAAGTCAATGTGGTGGTAGTGTTGACAGGCTGTGGATGTGGTGAGTTCTGTATGGGCTTGTGAGTTTATGATCGGAGTGTGTGGACAGATTGGTTGCAGTTGTTGTTTCTGGTTGGTGAAATATTTTATGGTGAAGTAGGAATTGAGAAGGACCAATAGTTTTTTGAAGTGGGTAAAAGTGGATAGAATGTGTAATTTATTTCAGATTTGGATGTATGGGTCTCCCACATATGTGAAATTTATTTTGGCTTTCCGTCAATTAAAGGTCAGATCAGATCATAACATGTACTTCAAATGAAAAATTTGTGTAGAACATCAGAATTTGATCACAGTATAAGAGGATTTGGTTGTTTAATTTTAAATAATAAAATTCCAATGTCTTTCCATTTCATACTATGAATTTTATTATTTCCACGGACATGCTTATTTGGAAGTAATGCCCTTTGTATACAAGTAGATCACTTTTTGGAACTAGGTGATTACATAGTATCCATGGATTATTTGATGGAAAAAGAAAGGCTTTGAGCAGTTTAAGTTCTTAATGATGCATTTGGTACTTGTAGACATTAAATAAGAACTATATTTTGTCTTTTGTGTACTCAAATTGACATCAATATAGAATTGATAACATATGTATTGAATTTGGTAACTCATGGATTAAAATTATTTTTTCTTAGTTGATACTTTTGTTATTATGTATATGCGTTATATTTGCCGATTATTATATTTTTTTTCGTTCATACATTGCTCTTTAAATTGTTATGAAGATTCATTTCGATTTTTATTATTAAAATATAATATATAGCTCTTGAAAAACGTTATAACTATATGATATAAGTGCTATAAAAAGGTAATGTAATGTAGACTTACTGTTAAAGAATAACAGCAAATAACCGCTATCGAATAGATATGTTATAGCTCCATAGCTATACTGTATTATAATGATTCTCATTTTCATTAAGATTTAAATGTTTAATAGCGGTGAAGATGAGCTTTTGTCTTTAACTAGCATAGCGACAAATTTATGGTATAAAATCATGCTTTTTTTAGCGGCTTTTTTTTGTGTAATAAATATTCAGTAGATTTTTATAACATGTCTATATACAACGTTTATCGAACTGCTATAGTACTGATTAATAGCGGCTATATGCCGCTAAAAAAGGCAATTTCTATTGTTGTGAGTGCATTACTCGTCGGAGAATAGGATAAGTTTAATACTTGCAATGATGTCTATACTTGGTAATACTAAAGAAACAAGTAAGGGATTACGAATAACCTTTATAGAATTACCTACGTGAGTGCAAAGATGCCACTTCAAGTAGAATTGTAAGGCCAAATTATCTGAGCACTCATGAGATCAAGATGTTGTTCATGGCAAAAATGAACACAAATAGAGAACCAAGAAAGATAAGAAACAATTATTGTGTGTTATCTATTTTATATTTACACAAAATGCCTTACAATTCAAAGACAACTTAAGTCTACTGATTCATTAGCAAATCAAAAGGATAAGCATTAGGAAAAGTTAAAGGCCACTGTGCTACTTTAACTGATATGATAAATGTTTTACAAGATTTAAGAACATATTAAGTAACTACTCATTCATGTGGTGGATGGTTGGTATGAATAGCGATGTTGCATTGTAAAGAATGATCCATTAAATGTCTTGGTATATGAATAGTCTCACATCTTAAATTATAATAAACATATTGTGTTTATATAATAAGATATGGTCCCTATTATAGTTACCATGACATAAATAGTGAAATTAGAGCATGCCCATCTTAGCGGGTACGCATGCGCCCGAGCCCGCATCCGAACCTGCACCCACTTCCACGGCGTGGGCATTTGAGGCATATTGTAAGCACTTAACACTTTGCAATGTGTAATAATAGCATTAGGAATTAGGTTAAAAGAATTGACTCAGCTAAAATCAGATATTATTTTGGATGGAAGAAACGGTTAAGATCCAACTGTCAAAGTCATTCAAACGGACGCGCCATTTGATTAAGGGTCACAAACTTTCCAAATAGGCATGTAAGAATCCTACAAATAGGATCGTAGAACATTAGTTCAATATACAAATTCACATATATTTCTCTGATCGTCTTCATCCCCGCACTCTATCCATAAAATTCTTCACTTGAGTTTGTTGTTCCTCTGTATCGCTAGCGTGACCTTAGTTGGTCCGTTTTACCTTGGGAAGCAGTTGCTGATCAACTTCTGAGCACCATTGGGAGAGCAATATTGCCTTAAGAGAATAGAAAAGTTACTGGACTCGGACATCATCATCTTGATACGGATTGCATTGACGGTACGGTTGAATTTACTTTCATTGTTGTTTGCTGCAAAACCTTTGCAAACAAGTTTCTGCAAACTATTTGCAAACAATCTTCTAAAATATAAATTAACATATATTTTTTCAAACTATTTGCAGACCGTTTTCAGTTGTATAATAGACGAAATTGTTTTTTTTTTTAAATGTCATTGTAACTAGTTATTCTGTTGCAGTTTGTGTCGTATATTATCCAGTTTCGGCAAATTTATGGATAACATATGCATAATACCTTTTTGTTTTTGGTTAAATGTTTTAATAATCATTCATAAATTATATAAGGGTGTTGCCATTTAAACACAAAATTAGACACAAAATAAAAGATACAGAGTCTCGATCGTTGGATCATTTGGTCTTTACATTTAGAGATGGAGTTCACAGAAGTATCCAATGATTGTGATCAATTGTATCAAGAATTGTGTCTAAATATTTTATTTAAATAGAGTTTTTCATTATATAAACTGTTGGAAATGAATGAGTAAGTTTGGCAAAATTCATTTAGTCCCACATCGGGGAAAGCTAACACCTTTGCCACTACTTATACTAAGGCTTGATATGTTATTACAAAAGAAAGAGGAGATGGAAGAAAGAGGCAATGGCATGAACTATGGCATGATTATGTTAATAGTTAAAAGGCCAAAGATAAGGGCCTTGGGGCTCTTAGGGTCTGTGATCGATTGGGCTTCCGATGGGCTGCGCTACGAAAAACGTCGTATTTTTTAAATCGGCCGCGCAAATGCCAATGGTGATATCTGTTGGTCGTTGCAATTCAAATAGAAGCCCCTGTTCATGAAAAAGTGCCTCTTCCACCCTATATAAAGGCCTGCAGAATTTGAATCTCAACACATTTTTAATTCTGCTTTCTCTCCTCTTTATCTTCCTCCTCGTTGCTCTGTTCTGCAATTAAACAACTGCCTTGCGTTCATCGCGACTCTGCGATTGTAGTGCATCATCGCAGAGACAGTTCCGTTTCACCCTTGGGAGACGATTGCTCGACAACCTTACGCGCCGTAGAGGGAGCGATTTCGTTTCAAAGGAACAACACTCGCTGGACTCGGACATTAATCGGTACTGTCTCCTTTCCCTTTTCTAAATATATACTGTTCCAGTTCATTACCTTTCGTACTTGTGGCTGAACTTTGTTGTTGCAATTTGCAATATCATTGAATCAGTATTACTAACGCTTAAACGCATTACTGTGCTTAGAAACGGTTTTTAGACGTTTCTATTGATTGATTTCTAACAATCTTGAGACATTATTGTTGATTGCTGCTTCTGTTTGCAGAAGACGATATCTCAAAACAGCAACAACAAATCTGTGTAGACACAGACTGTGCCACCGGCTCTGCCTCTGGTTCCACCAACTGTTCCATATTCACATGGCGAGAGATAAGAGAAGTTTAATGGCCAGGATTTCGAACGATGGCAACAAACGATGCTTTTCTACCTGACAACCTTGGGACTGGCCAAATACCTTTCGGAGGATCCCCCGTTTGTTGAAGAATTGGAGCCTGATGCCACCAAAGTCGAGGCACTTACAACATGGAAGAATTCCGACGTCATACGTAAGAATTACATTCTCAACGGTTTAGAAAATAGTTTATATAATGTATATTGTACCATTGAGACTGCAAATGTTCTCTGGTTATCACTTGAAAAGAAGTACTAGACTGAAGACGCTGGAATGAAGAAATTCATTGTCGGGAAGTTTCTTGACTTCAAAATGGTCAATTCCAAAACAGTTTTCAGTCAGATTCAAGAACTCCAAGTTATCATTCATGAAATTCACGACAAAAAGATGGAGTTAAGTGAGTCATTCAAGGTGGTTGTCGCTATCGAAAAGTTGCCTCCATCATGGAAGGATTTCAAAAACTATTTGAAGCATAAGCGCAAGGAAATGACCATGGAGGATCAGGTTTTTCGTTTACGAATCGAAGAAGACAACAGAAAATCAGAGAAAAAGTCTACCGGTTCATTACAGGCAAAATCCAATGTGGTTGAGGATGAAAAGACAAATAAAAAAAAGCGCGAGCAGAATTCTAAGGCAAAGAAACAAGAGAAGTTTCAGGGATCTTGCCATAATTGTGGAAAGAAAGGCCACAAAGAAGCCGTGTGTCGTGCCTCCAAAAAGAAGAAATCTGAAGCAAATATGGTAGATAATTCAGATGATGTTGTAGATATGGATTTATGTGCGGTTGATTCCGAATGCAACCTTGTTGGCAACAACAAGGTGTGGTTTATAGATACAAGAGCCTGTAACGACCCGTATTCTACACATCATAGGATTGTAGAATATTTATTTCTTTCCCATGTGAAGTCGTATGGTCATGTAACTTTGGGAAACATCCATTAGAGTCATTTCCCATGTTCATGATTTTTGTCGATTTTTAAATGACCATTTTGCCCTTAGTTAGTACTGTTTTGGCCATAACTTTTGATTGGAAAGGAATTTTGACCTGAAACCACTCCCATTAGATTCGTTTGATGGTTTACCTTTCCGTAGAGTGGTCGTAATAGCCAAACGGACTTACCGTTTGGGAGATATGGCTGAAATAAGGTTTGGAGGGTGAAAGACTGCTTAACCGGGCCAAATAGGGTGATTAGTGGATAAGCCCATAACCCATTACGGGATTAGGGTTATGGGGAGGCTGAAATGAGATAGAGGATCATTCCATTTCAGTTTTCTAGCCTCCACTTATCTGCAAGGAACCCTAAAAATGGCCTCCAACCTCTAAATCACCTCCAAATCATCTTTTGGTCAAGGATTTGGCTTAGCAACCCCTAATCAAGGAAGATTTACACCAAATCAACATTGGAGCTGCTGTTTAGCATAGAGATTCACATCAAATCAGAGATTTATTTCAGATCTTAGTTTATTTGTGGCTAAGGTGAGTGATTTGCATAGTTTTGCACTAATTATGGCTAATTAGGGTTGATTAGTGTTAATTAGCGAATTTAAACATGATAAAATTCGGGAAAAATGTTCATAAATTCTTAAATGATGTTTTAGACCTCTGATATGAATTTAGGTTAATTTGGTTAAGTTTTGCTAATCCTATCATTAGTTTCACCTAAATATGCTTAAGGGGAAATATGGGGTTTTGGGTATGTTTGATCCATTTTAACCTATCATATTGATGTTTTGATGTTTGTGGTTGATTATGCATGTTGCTATGACTGTATGAAATGCTTTGTGATTGGTTTCAATAGTTAGAATGGTCGAAAACGTCGTCGAATGGCGTAAACACTTGCTGGAACAGTTTCAGAAAACAGTGCAGGGTTCGGATCGGATATGGGGCTCGGATCGGATATGGGGAACTGGGCAAGGAATCCGATCGGATCGGAACCTGACACTTGAGAAAATTGGCAAAAAGGAAGGCCACGCTAACTGAACTGGGATCGGATCGGATCAAAGAGGAGGGATCGGAGCGGATAAAGGAGGATGGATCGGATCGAAGCGCGTGAAGGATGACGAGGCGGATCGGAGCGGAAGCAGGGACTGGAGGAGAGGCACCCGACCCGACCCGAAGTGAGGCACCCGACCCGACCCGAGGAGAAATACTCGACCCGAACCGTACCAGAAGAGGACCCGACCCGAACCGATGGAGGATACCCGACCCGAACCGATGGCTTGAGGAGGAACCCGACCCGACCCAGTATTGACCAATAACCCGAGATGCAAAGGTAGTCCAATATGGGAAGTTAGAGCTCAGAATCCAGTTGGGAACCAGTGAGTTCACTTCATAGTTGGGCTTTGCTGCGGGACGTGTGCTAAGGAGTTGTCGACATTCATAACTTCGATTCACCACTAAGAATGAATGATGGGCTACTTATCAGTGCAGTAGGGTCATTATGACCTGAGGGGCAAGGTGATGGTAGCAAGACTACGTTATCAGTGTAGTAGGGTCATTATGACCTGAGGGGCAAGGTGATGCGTAGTAAGACTATGAGCCAGCGCAGATGGGGTGAATAACTCCATGGGGCAAGTGGACATAGTAAGGATTGGTAAGGCTATGAGCCAGTGCAGTGGGGTTCTTGTGACTCCATGGGGCAAAGTGGACATAGCAAAGGATTTGTGGTTGCGTTATCAGTGCAGTGAAGCCATTTATGACTTCATGGGGCAGAGTGATCGTAGCAAGGTATGTTGGGTGATCGAAGTGGTGAACATCGTATGCTTTACGCACTGAGTGAGAGATGTGAGGATGGATGCTATGTTTGATTGTTTGCCATCCCTATGACATGCACACCTCCCCCACCTCCGTATCTTTACACTGTTTGATATGGTACCTTAGAGTGTTGTACAGTATGTAGTGCTAACTCTTTGGTTGCAGGTCCAGGTTCAGGTATGTTTTAGTCTACCTGTTATTGTTCACTTTAGATGCTTATCGCTCATACCAGGCTTTATGTCTGACCCAGAGTTTTATGTCTCCTCTTATTACTCTGGGTGCTCACACGAGCAGACTAGAGACAGGTTAGCTGGTGATGCGCGAGTAGCTGATTCGGAGGCGGGCAGGAGGCTTCCACGTATGATATATATACACATTCTCCCTGTGTCGTTGGTGGTCGCTACTTGGGCATTAGTAGTGTACCTCCTTTATCTTACTTTTGCTTTGAGACAGTTTGAAAGTTGTAATAAGCTGTATTTTGGATTTCCGCTGCTATGATGTTTAGTTCTGGTTTTCAGCTTATGCACTGTCTCTCCTGTTTTATGTCAAGTATGTTATTATTATATTTTGTTCTATGCGCTGTGAGACATTCTACAGGTTCTTTGTATGTTCATTTCCTTCTTCCCTTTCCTTCTCACGACCCGTTCCGTGCTAACTGGACATGTGTACAACACACTTTGGTGTAAATGTCGGTTGGTGCGGGGCGGGCCGCCACACTTGGTATCAGAGCTCTAGGTTGCGTAGTTAACCTAGGGAAAGACACTAGGGAGAGATAGTACGTATATGAGAGCGCGTATTTGTGATTATTTTGGTTTTCAAAAACTATGTATATATATACTATTAGTAGTATAAGAATGAAGTCGCACTGCACTAGCACCACTATGGGGTCGTTAATCGTTTCCCTTTTTCAGATTGACGATGAGCCGAGACACGAGGGGTGCTGGTAGAGGGACCAACCAAGGGAATGCCGCTGACATGAGGGCAATGTTTACTAACCTCATGAGAGACATGCTTAGAGAAGTGCAAGGGGCAGTTCCCAATCCCGAAGTTGGTGTTGGCCCAGTAGTGCAGGCGCCTAGGGTCGATTTCGCCAAGTTGTGCAAGGATTACACTAATCTTGGTGGAAAGCCGTTCCACGGAACGGAGTCGGCCACAGATGTTCAAGATTGGATGGATAACTGTGATCGTATCTTTGATGACTTGGGTCTTGAGGATGCGATGAAGAGAAGGCTAGCGTCTCGTCAGCTGCAAGGGCGAGCGATGAATTGGTGGAATGCTATTAGAACAGCTACTCCAGAGGACCAGGTTACTTGGGATCAGTTCAAGGCTCGCTTTAGCGAGAAGTTTATTCCAGCTGCCCAGAAGTCAGTGTTGTTTAAGAGGTTCTTGGAACTCAAGCAGAACGGAAGGGCAGTTTCTGATTATATTGCTGAGTTCGACACTTTGTCGAAGTATGGACTATCTCTTATCGATACTCCTGAGAAGAAGAATGAGAAGTTCATTACTGGTTTGGATGGATACTTGGGGGAAAGGCTTATCAACCACATCGATGAGACTTTTGAATCTATCGTTGGGAAAGCTTTGAGATCAGAGAGTCTTTACCCTAAGTCAAAGACAGAGGCTGCATCCGCATAAGGGCCAAAGCCGCAAGCAGGCGGTGGAGGCAAGAATAACTCTCAGAATAAGAGGAAGCAGAACCAATCTAAGGGTGGCCAGAAAAAGAGCAAGAAGGATGTTGAGTGCTTCAGCTGTGGAAAGAAGGGCCATTATGCTAAAGAATGTCGGGCCAAGCCAGCGGAAAGGAAGTGCTACAACTGCGGTCAAGTGGGAGATCAGAAGGATAAGTGTCCGCAACCTCTTAAGGAGAAGCAGATTGTGAAAGCATATGCTATTGATGCTGTTCCTTCTTCGTCGAATGCCCCAACTGCGGCGGAGAAAGGAAAAAATGTTGTTATTCAAGGTATGCTTTCTATTTATGATGTACCAGTTCGAGTTTTGTTTGATACTGGGGCTTCCCGTTCCTTCATATCTAGTGACCTGGTAGATAGGTTGGGACTGGAACCCGAGATAGTCGATAGACCATTGGTTATGACGAACCCGATTGGTGGTTCGACTAGCCTTAGTATGATTTGCAGGAATTTGGTCTTATCGAGTCATGGATGTATGTTTGTATGTGATTGCTTTGTTTTGGGCTTTACTGGGTATGGCATTATATTGGGAGTCGATTGGCTCCAAAGATACGGGGTGGTGGTAGACTGTGAGGGCTTTTTGGTGACAGTGAGGGCGGATGATGGGCGGAGGGTAGTGTTTGGTAGTCTACCTAGTGATGGGGTTATGGCTAGTTTTGTAAATTCCCTCGACATCCCGCAGGATGAGTTGTCAGATGTGCCCGTGGTTGGCCAGTATCCGGACGTCTTTGAGGAGGTGACCGGGCTTCCACCACACCGAGAGATTGAGTTCCGTATTGATTTAGTGAAAGATGCCAGACCTATAGTGATGCCACTTCGTCATATGGCACCAAGGGAGCAGCGAGAGCTCGGGGTGCAAGTCAGCAATCTTTTGAAGAAGGGATTTATTAAAAGGAGTGTCTCCGAGTGGGGAGCACCAGTTGTGTTTGCCACTAAGGCAGATGGTTCCCTTCGTTTGTGTGTGGACTATCGCGAGTTGAATAAGGTGACGAGGAAGAATAAGTATCCTCTACCACGGATAGATGATTTGTTTGATCAGCTGGAAGGAGCAAGGGTGTTCTCCCAGTTGGACCTCGCGACAGGATTTCATCAACTTCGAGTAGCGGATGAGAGTGTTCTGAAAACGGCCTTTAGGACGCCGTCTGGATTTTATGAGTGGTTGGTCATGCCGTTTGGGTTGACCAATGCACCAGCCTACTTTGTGGATCTTATGAATCGAGTATTCAGAGATCAGTTGAATAAGTTTGTTCTTGTGTTCGTGGATGATATCCTTGTTTACTCAAGGACAGAGGAGGAACACAAGGGGCACTTGAGGATAGTGATGGAGGTGTTGAGGAAACACCAATTGAAAGCGAAATTCTCTAAGTGTCATTTTTGGAGAAGGGAAGTGAGATTCTTGGGTCATGTTGTTTCAGAGAGTGGTATTGCCGTGGACCCTGCGAAGGTGGCTACGGTACAGGATTGACCTACGCCCAAGATTGCAACAGATGTAAGAAGTTTCTTGGGATTAGCTGGATATTATCGTAAGTTTATCCAGGATTTCTCCAAGATAGCAGCACCATTGACTCAGTTGACAAAGAAGAATCAGTCCTTCGTCTGGGACGAAGTGTGTGAGGATGCCTTCAAGAGTCTAAAGGAGAAGTTGACGCGTGCGCCAGTGTTAGTCATTCCTAAAGGGAATGAACAGTTGACGGTATACACAGATGCTTTTGGTACCGGACTGGGTGCTGTATTGATGCAAGGAGGTAGGGTTGTAGCTTATGCTAGTCGACAACTAAAGCCGCATGAGAAGAAGTATCCTACCCATTATTTGGAATTGGCAGCGATTGTATTTGCGCTGAAGATGTGGAGACACTATTTCTTGGGAGAAAGATTTGAGTTGTTTACCGATCATAAATCGTTAAAGTATCTCTTCTCTCAGAAAGATCTGAATCTCCGTCAGCAGAGATGGTTAGAGTTCTTGGCTTCGTATGATTTTGATATCGCATATACACCTGGGAAAGGTAATGCGGTAGGCGATGCCTTGAGTAGGAGACATGCCAGCTTAGGGGCAATGTTTCTTGAGTGGAAGCAACTGGAGTATATCGCAGGGTTTGATTTCAGACCAAAGTGCGAATTGGATCCAGTCATGCTAGCTAGTTTGACGATCAGACCCACTTTGATAGAGCGGATTGGTTCTAGTCAGAGGGACGATCCTAATCTATTGGAAATCATCTCCAAGTTAGAGATGGACATCGACGGTAAGGAGATGAATGTGTATAGGCTTGATCGAGATGGATGGCTTCGGAAGAATGGAAGACTAGTTGTGCCCAACGTGAATGGTTTGAGAGATGAAGTGCTTAGAGAATGTCATCACTCAAAACTGACTATACATCCCGGTGGTAATAAGATGTATCGAGACATGAAGCAGACTTACTACTGGGAAGGGATGAAAAGAGACGTTGGGAAGTTTATATCCACATGCATGAATTGCCAGCAAGTTAAAGCCGAGTAAAAGAAGCCTAGTGGGTTGTTGCAACCATTAGAAATTCCCGAATGGAAATGGGAGCAAGTCTCGATGGATTTCATTGATGGTTTACCAAGGACTAGATCGGGATATGATAGCATTTGGGTAATTGTGGATCGATTGACTAAAAGTGCAAGATTTATACCAGTCAAATCGACCAGAACGGCAGCCAAGTTGGCAGAATTGTATATGAAGTGGGTAGTGAGATTTCATGGAGTACCCAAAAGCATTGTGAGTGACCGAGACCCGTTGTTCACTAGTGGGTTTTGGAAGAGCTTACAAGAGGCTCTAGGGTCAGGATTACATCTCAGTACCGCATATCATCCTCAGACCGACGGTCAGACGGAGAGGGTGAATCGTATATTGGAAGATCTCTTGAGAGCTTGTATATTGGATTTTGGTGGATCATGGGATGACCATTTGCATCTAGTAGAGTTTGCATATAATAGTAGCTACCAATCCAGTATCGGTATGGCTCCATATGAAGCTTTGTACGGAAGACCGTGCAACTCACCATCATGTTGGATAGAGACTGGCGAGAAGTTTGTGCTTGGACCAGATGTGGTGAGAGAAACTTCGGATAAGATTAAGATCATTCAGCAACGAATGAAAGCTGCCCAAGATAGGCAGAAGAGTTATGCTGATAAGAGGAGAAGAGACTTGAAATTCTCCGTTGGCGACTTGGTGTTTGTCAAGATCTCTCCGTTGAAGAGCGTGATACGATTTGGCAGGAGAGGCAAGTTGGCACCAAGATTTGTTGGCCCATTCCCTGTTCTTGAACTAGTCGGGAATTTGGCATATAGAGTTGGCTTACCAGAGAAAATGGCGGGAGTTCACAATGTATTTCATGTTTCCCAAGTAAGGAAGTTCGTCCACGACTCAGATATGACTATTTCACCTGATCAGTTAGAGGACTTCGAAGTAGAACCCGAGGCGGCTGGGAACCGCAAGCCGATTCGTATTGTGGGGCACGATACGAAGCAACTTCGAAGGAAGGCGGTGAAGTTAGTCAAGGTTCAGTGGGGCGAGGACGAGAATGATTGTACTTGGGAGACAGAGGAGAGCATTAGGAAGGCATATCCAGAACTCTTTGCCTGGTAAGATTTACTTTGCGATTTAGTTATTCTGCATGCTAGGATAGACTTATTTTACTTGTTTTGCATGTTTGATTTTTGTTTTATGATTGATAGGCATGCGGGACCTTTGTGTGTGTTTTGATTAGGGAATTTCGGGGGCGAAATTTCTTAAAGGGGGGAGAGTGTAACGACCCGTATTCTACACATCATAGGATTGTAGAATATTTATTTCTTTCCCATGTGAAGTCGTATGGTCATGTAACTTTGGGAAACATCCATTAGAGTCATTTCCCATGTTCATGATTTTTGTCGATTTTTAAATGACCATTTTGCCCTTAGTTAGTACTGTTTTGGCCATAACTTTTGATTGGAAAGGAATTTTGACCCGATACTACTCCCATTAGATTCGTTTGATGGTTTACCTTTCCGTAGAGTGGTCATAATAGCCAAACGGACTTACCGTTTGGGAGATATGGCTGAAATAAGGTTTGGAGGGTGAAAGACTGCTTAACCGGGCCAAATAGGTTGATTAGTGGATAGGCCCATAACCCATTTCGGGATTAGGGTTATGGGGAGGCTGAAATGAGATAGAGGATCATTCCATTTCAGTTTTCTAGCCTCCACTTATCACCAAGGAACCCTAAAAATGGCCTCCAACCTCTAAATCACCTCCAAATCATCTTTTGGTCAAGGATTTGGCTTAGCAACCCCTAATCAAGGAAGATCTACACCAAATCAACATTGGAGCTGCTGTTTAGCATAGAGATTCACATCAAATCAGAGATTTATTTCAGATCTTAGTTTATTTGTGGCTAAGGTGAGTGATTTGCATAGTTTTGCACTAATTATGGCTAATTAGGGTTGATTAGTGTTAATTAGCGAATTTAAACATGATAAAATTCAGGAAAAATGTTCATAAATTTTTAAATGATGTTTTAGACCTCTGATATGAATTTGGGTTAATTTGGTTAAGTTTTGCTAATCCTATCATTAGTTTCACCTAAATATGCTTAAGGGGAAATATGGGGTTTTGGGTATGTTTGATCCATTTTAACCTATCATATTGATGTTTTGATGTTTGTGGTTGATTATGCATGTTGCTAAGACTGTATGAAATGTTTTGTGATTGGTTTCAATAGTTAGAATGGTCGAAAACGTCGTCGAATGGCGTAAACACTTGCTGGAACAGTTTGAGAAAACAGTGCAGGGTTCGGATCGGATCGGATATGGGGCTCGGATCGGATATGAGGAACTGGGCAAGGAATCCGATCGGATCAGAACCTGACACTAGAGAAAATTGGCAAAAAGGAAGGCCACGCTAACTGAACTGGGATCGGATCGGATCAAAGAGGAGGGATCGGAGCGGATAAAGGAGGATGGATCGGATCGAAGCGCGTGAAGGATGACGAGGCGGATCGGAGCGGAAGCAGGGACTGGAGGAGAGGCACCCGACCCGACCCGAAGTGAGGCACCCGACCCGACCCGAGGAGAAATACTCGACCCGAACCGTACCAGAAGAGGACCGGACCCGAACCGATGGAGGATACCCGACCCGAACCGATGGCTTGAGGAGGAACCCGACCCGACCCAGTATTGACCAATAACCCGAGATGCAAAGGTAGTCCAATATGGGAAGTTAGAGCTCAGGATCCAGTTGGGAACCAATGAGTTAACTTCATGGTTGGGCTTTGCTGCGGGACGTGTGCTAAGGAGTTGTCGACATTCATAACTTCGATTCACCACTAAGAATGAATGATGGGCTACTTATCAGTGCAGTAGGGTCATTATGACCTGAGGGGCAAGGTGATGGTAGCAAGACTACGTTATCAGTGCAGTAGGGTCATTATGACCTGAGGAGCAAGGTGATGCGTAGTAAGTCTATGAGCCAGCGCAGATGGGGTGAATAACTCCATGGGGCAAGTGGACATAGTAAGGATTGGTAAGGCTATGAGCCAGTGCAGTGGGGTTCTTGTGACTCCATGGGGCAAAGTGGACATAGCAAAGGATTTGTGGCTACGTTATCAGTGTAGTGAAGCCATTTATGACTTCATGGGGCAGAGTGATCGTAGCAAGGTATGTTGGGTGATCGAATTGGTGAACATCGTATGCTTTACGCACTGAGTGAGAGATGTGAGGATGGATGCTATGTTTGATTGTTTGCCATCCCTATGACATGCACACCTCCCCCACCTCCGTATCTTTACACTGTTTGATATGGTACCTTAGAGTGTTGTACAGTATGTAGTGCTAACTCTTTGGTTGCAGGTCCAGGTTCAGGTATGTTTTAGTCTACCTGTTATTGCCCACTTTAGATGCTTATCGCTCATACCAGGCTTTTTGTCTGACCCAGAGTTTTATGTCTCCTCTTATTACTCTGGGTGCTCACACGAGCAGACTAGAGACAGGTTAGCTGGTGATGCGCGAGTAGCTGATTCGGAGGCGGACAGGAGGCTTCCACGTATGATATATATACACATTCTCCTTGTGTCGTTGGTGGTCGCTACTTTGGCATTAGTAGTGTACCTCCTTTATCTTACTTTTGCTTTGAGACCGATTGAAAGTTGTAATAAGCTGTATTTTGGATTTCCGCTGCTATGATGTTTAGTTCTGGTTTTCAGCTTATGCAATGTCTCTCCTGTTTTATGTCAAGTATGTTATTATTATATTTTGTTTTATGCGCTGTGAGATATTCTACAGGTTCTTTGTATGTTCATTTCCTTCTTCCCTTTCCTTCTCACGACCCGTTCCGTGCTAACTGGACATGTGTACAACGCACTTTGGAGTAAATGTCGGTTGGTGCGGGGCGGGCCGCCACAGAGCCACTCGTCATATATGTGCCAACAAGTGGATGTTCACAACCTACAAATGTGCCACTGATAACGAGAAACTAGTCATTGGTAACTGGTCCACATCAAAGGTGGAAGGCAAGGGAAAGATTGTACTGAAGTTAACTTCTGGAAAGGAACTAAAATTGAATGACGATCTCCACGTTCCAGAAATCCGCAAGAACATGATTTCAGGATCATTGCTCAGCAAGCATGGTTTCAAACTAACATTTATTGCTGATAAGTTTGTAATATCAAAGAACGGAGTGTATGTTGGAAGAGGATATGTGTGTGATGGCTTGTTTAAAGAAAATGTAACCACTATTGTACCAAACAATGATATGAACAAGATTGAATCTTCTGCTTATATTGTTGACTCTTCTAACATATGGCATTCTGGATTAGGGCATGTAAATTTTGATACACTGCGAAAATTAATTAATCTAGAATTCATACCAAAATGCAATATAGATTCGAATTATAAATGTCAAGTTTGTGCAGAATCAAAATTAACAAGAACCTCGTTTTATTATGTTGAACGAGAGACCGAACCTCTAGACTTAATACATACTGATGTATGCGATTTGAAAATGTGTCAAACTAGAGGTGAAAAGAGGTACTTTATCACATTCATTGATGATTGTACCAGATATTGTTATGTATATCTCCTTAGAAGCAAGGACGAAGCAATCGACATGTTTAAACAGTATAAGGTAGAAGTTGAGAATCAACTCAATAAGAAAATAAAATCTTTAAGGAGTGATAAAGGAGGAGAATACGAGTCTCCGTTTGAGGAATTCTGTGCTGAGCATGGAATTATACATTAAACTACAGCCCCGTATTCACCTCAATCCAATGGTATAGCCGAATGGAAAAATAAAACACTTAAGGAAATGATGAATCCCTTACTAATTAGTTCTGGATTGCCAGATAACTTTTAGGGAGAAGCCATTCTTTCGGCAAATCACATTTTGAATAAAATACTGCGAAAGAAAACATCAAAATCTCCACATGAACTTTGGAAAAATACACCACCATCCTACAAATACTTGAAAGTATGGGGGTGTCTTGCCAGAGTAGAAATACCAAAACCGAAAAAAGTCAAAATTGGACCAAAGACTATATATTGCATATTCATTGGATATGCTCATAATAGTAGTGCATATCCATTTTTGGTGTACAAATCTGAAATTGATGGCATTCATGAAAATACCATTATCGAGTCTCGAAATGCAAGATTTTTTGAACACGTTTATCCTCTAAAAACCTTTATTGAAACAAGTGTTCAAAAGAGGTCAAGAGATCCAGATACTCCCGAGGATAATGCTGATCAAAGTAAAATGAATGATGAAACTGAGATAGAGGAACCGAGAAGGAGCAAGCGACAAAGGACCTCTAAATCCTTTGGACCTGATTTCTATGCATATATGATAGAAAATGAACCTCTAACTTACCAACACTACAACAAAAAACACATTTCGCAACAGGCAAAATCTGTTGCAGTAGGCCTATTGCAACAGGCCAGCGCCCGTTTGCATAGCCAAAGTTGCTAAAGGTCTGCAAGAGTTTTAGCCCGTTGCAATAGAACGTTGCAGTAAACCTTTTTGCAACGGACTGTTGTTGTTGCAATATCTCCTTTTGCAACAACAAATGACCGTTGCATAGTCCATATTAGGTATCAACAAACAAGATATCACAACTATTTTTGACAGTTGCAGTAAGTCAAATTACAACAGTTAATAACCGTTGCAATAGGTAATTCTAATTTTTAAAGGACAATGATACCACAACAGTTTTTGACCGTTGCAATAAGTTCAAGTACAACTGCTATTTACTGTTGCTAATGACTCACCTGCAACTGACAGTTGCAGTTACTACATTCAATTCATCAATATCTAAATTCAATAATTTACTGTAGTAACGATAAGACATTACAAATAAATACACGTGCATTCGAAAAGACATTGACAAAACAATAGATTCACTATCTTTAGAACATTCCAAAAGATTAGTTGAAGTTACATTCCAAAATTAGCATAGTAACAAACGCGATCCATACATAATATAAATGCATACCGTTACACCGTACCAACAAGTCCAAAATATAGCATAGCATAACATCTAAAAGCTAAGCAGCACATATTACTCTAGTGAAATGAACTCTTTGTGCCACGCCACGGTTGTTCCAACGGCCTCTTTAATGGTGTACATCTCCGAATTAGGCCTTAGTAGAAAAGCTTCAGGATCCACGGCTACGTTAACCCATACCTTCCAAAAGCAATACAGTACACATTAAAACTCTGATTTTAACGCAAATAGTGAAAGAAAAGACCAACATACTAAAAAAACGTGCATTAGAAAGATATTAACCCATACCTTCCAGAAGTCCTGCCCAAGTTTCATAAAGTGTACCACGGCATTTGGATCGGTGCTTGCAATCGTTCCTTCTGCAACTATGTTCTTGTTCAAACCCAATAGCTTGCACTTCCTTTTAAGTAAACTTTCGGGACTTTTGCTATTTTGACGATCTTCAATTTTCACATTATTACTTTCACGGTGCGACTACAAAAAAAAAATGGCTGAAACAGAAAGAGAGTTGAAACAGAGCCTGCACTATGCTGTAACGGTGCCTGCACTATGCTGTAATGCACTATTTCATAAACTAAATTAAATTTGCTAACGGTAAAAAAATAAAATGTTATTGCTAGATAAAACAATATAAATAACAATTACACCTCCTTACGAGTCACACGTAATTCAGTTATTTTATTTTGGAAAACATTTAGAAATGTGTAACTTGCATTTTCTATTTGGAAAACGCAATAGAGACCTAATTTACATAGTACTTTCCATAGACAACTTTTTTCCCCATCTACAATATGATACAAGCCACGGATGGTGTGCTGCTAACATTCAATCTGTTTCTTAGTAATTATTTACATGAATCTTGTATAAAAAAAACCTTGTACAAGGCGCGTCTCTGATAAATGTATAATATATGGATGGAAATGGCTTTTTTGAAATTAGGCACTTTAGATGACAGTAGGTATTAGTACTACAAGTCAATACAGTATATAACTTAATAATTGACACTATACATTCCAATATGCAAATTTTGAATCTGTGACCCCAAGCACCAAGGTCAAGAGATCTACCCATTTCGACAGTGGTGCCGGTCAAAGATGGAAATGATTGTACATATTCTGAAAATTATATCACTATGACCTGGTATGTATCACTGGTGATATATTAATATTTCCGAATACAGATCGCTAGCGAGGAGTCAAAGTTGGTGGACACATCCAAACTCCAAAGTGCCTTTGAATCTGTGAAAGCCGAACTGGATGCTGCCAGATTAGCTTACAGTCAAGAATGTGTGCCTTACTTTCGGATCAGATAGACTTATCATCCAAAGAAAGTGCCACATTGCGGAGTACTCTTGAAGAAACGACCAAGGAAAAATTAATTCTTAAGGTATTGATTTTTTTTCCCATGCGTTTGGAATTATCAGCATCGTAAATTTGCTTTTATACAAATTTATATGTTGTAGGTGCAGATAGGTTATAGGGCTGCTCTTAAATTAACTGAACTGTTGTTATATTTATGTAGAATTCATTGGAAGCTGCTGTCAAGAAAAATGCCGAAATGGAGCAAGAACTTTTGAAGATGCAAAATGGAAGTCATGACACCGTGGACAAGTTGCATAATGCTGAATCAAAATATTTGCAAGTCCAACAAAATTTGCACAAGTATTTTCTTTGTTCGTTTTGGCAAATTATATTATGACACACAAACTTTATTCTGTGGAACTATTTAAAATCTTAATTAGCTCTCTTCCTCATCTGAGTTAGATTCAGTTCTAGCGGTCAAAAAATTTCTGAACGTGACTTTCACAATTGTCTGAATTTAGTTGAGCGATGTTATTGTAGTGTTTTTTGTCTGTGCATAACTAAATTTGAACACGAAATACTCCACTATAAATATCAGTTTTCTTTATATTGTCACACCTTTCAGATTTTGAAGTCGATATTCATAAAATTTATTCATGTATCCCAACTCACTGACCATCAATTAACCACATAAATGCAAAGTTATACGATGTTTTATGTTCTATTTATATCATCTTTCAATTATCATTTCGTGACCTGATCATGATTGTGCCATTCGTTCAATCATCTAGATTGGAGAAGAAACTTACAAGTTTAGAAGATGAAAATGTTATCTTAAAACAGAAGGCATATCATTTATCATCTAGGGGCAACCATGGA
>JASFAX010005036.1:7500-37474 GCA_030737875.1 Allium sativum | reverse complement strand
CCACATCCCTGCCTCGCGACATGTCTACACTGAAGTTCACTCGGTGCCACACTGAAAATAATTAAATGGCACATGCAAATAAATATCACGCAGAAGCCAAGCACGCAAACCAATATATAAATGAGGTGACATAAATATCCTGCAGCATATGGAGAAAAGATATTTCGAACTATTTTGAAATAACAGTATAATAGTTTTCTTTGTCTTGGCCACTAAGGAAATTGTACAGCTCCTTAAGAACGCAAGCTACTACCTTGCTAAATCGCGCAAGGCTACTACAGTCCTTCCCCATAAAATCCAAGCCTATATGTTAAGGCAAATCAAAATAAATGAAACCACAATTCTACCCTTTAGGGGTGTACAGCCTACAACATCCCTAATACTTGCATATGAAGTAATACTACTTGTGTGTATATATACACAGTAAAGCTTCTCCCCTAAAAAAAACAACAAAGAAGAAATAAAACCCCATAGATATGTATATACATTTGGCTTCATACAAGCCTACTTTGCATTCTCTAATAAGTTCTAAAAGAGGCAGTGCTTTTTCTTCTTTGTTTTGTCGATGGTCTCTACCCTCGGGCCTCGAGAGCTGAGCGTCGAGGAGATATGGAGTTCAGAGCTGTCATGAAGGCAGCGAGATGGAGGTGCGGGCGTAGCACAGTGATGGTGCTGACGAGCCTCAGGTAGAAGAGAGAATAGAACGGTGAAAGATAGGAGCTCGGAAAGTGGAAAAATAAAGGGGGCGCTGATGTTCTTTTTGATGGTACTGTTGTGTGGGGTGGTTCTCAGCACGTGTTGCTGTCATGAAGGGTACATGGAGGGTTTATATGTAGAAAAAGGTGGCACGATATTGTAGTGCGTGAAGCATGAAAAGGTGGAGAGGGAGTAGGACGCGCGTTTGGGATTATTGTCGCGGGGATGTAACGAATCGGTAGGGATTTGAGCCCCGAATTCTGACAATAATACATAATCCTGCATTCCTTTCCAAAACTCAAGTATCGAAAACCACCTGATTGTTATTAGAAAGAAATTAGAGGGTGGGATAAGAAAGAAAGAAATATTAGAATAGAAGAAGAAGAAGAATTTAACACAACACAGAATCAGAGTCTCACATCGTAGCGGAACCAAATATAATATAGAAATAAATCTTTACTGAGAGCTTTAAAATACTTACAATATCAGAGTACATCACACATCTAGACAGTTATAATAGCCTATCCTCAGATACAACACACAAGGGAATAGTAGCTGTATAATATCACACGTCTGGACTATTCCAGCTCGTCTCTTCACAGGATTCGATAACCTGAACCTGTATACCCCGGGCTAACCCGAGCATTTACAAAACACCGGGTCAGTCCGGTGAACCAGAGTGAGAAGAACTCGCACAGTATTAAGGTATCACACAACTTGATTTTAAAGTTCAAATTCTTTTCAAAAGAAAAGGATAATCGCAAGACCGAATCCACACATAAATACGGAAGGTTTTTACCTTACGATAACCCAAAACACCTTTGAAATCAATATCTTTTCTGATATTATAATAGTGTCTAAATACAAGTAAATAGAATCTAGTGGAACGCTTGCATCTCACGCTCCACATATAGTATACAATCAAAAACTGTGGGTGCTTACTGGAGATTGGATTCCCACTATGACAAGGTATGGAACCACCTGCCGATAGTGTATCTCTAGAGGCGAATACACTGGATTCAACAAGAACATCTTGCAACCTGGCCCTCACATGATCGACCACTCATTTCGCTTGAGTGTATCAAATGTATATCACCAACGGTTGGGCTCAAACCACCGTTTCTCGAAAAGGGACAGCATCGAAATAGATTAAAGAAGCAAAAGGAATTTCTCTATATTGGTGATTATACACCCTAATGGGAGCGACCCACACAGCCATGCTGCCTGCCCGATTTTTGTCATTTCCCGGTTGATGAGGCTCGAGGTTAAAATTATCTTTCAGAACATTTGGCCATAAATCACTTTGAATGCCACATTGTCAAATTCATCAGATATCACCAATTGACATCCTCAAAAATACTCTAGTAGTTAAGCTAAGAGAAGTGCCCCTTCCCGCCACCAACTATAGTATGTTTGAAGAAATCAACATACTTAATCCCTTTGGAAATACTCTGTCAGACATCCGTCCATTCAAGTTGTCCTGGGATTGGACAAACCAAAGGCACCCTCCTACTGCATCCTAGGAATCACCCTATGGATCAATAGCGAGTAGTCCTTGCAATCCATAGATTTTAACCACGACAAAATCACAAATCAAATAAATATGGTTGCAAGCCAGAGAAATTCGGTAAGTAGTCCTTCCACTTACGAAGGTCCATGGTCCTCATCTGCCCCATCTTCAACTAGCATCTTTTACGTATTTGCTGGTTCAGAATAGTTTCGAATATGAATTCGATCCCGGTCTTCCCGTACCAACAGCGTATTGGGAATGATTTTGATAGTCGGTTATTTAACTATCAAAATAAACAACCATAAAAATAGAATAAATCCATTGGTTTATTATACAGCTTCACTTGGCCATTTAAAATATAGATCAGTTGTAATACCAAAGATAATGTAAATATTCTCAAATTATTTAATTAAAATACTTAAAAGAAATATCTTAAAATCCTATCCAATTCCCCGATACTATTCTTCCAAACATTTCCACGACATTACTTATCCTCGAGATCAATTCATTTAGCTTCGTAAACACTCGTTACAAAATCCCCTTTTTATTCTGTTATTATGAAATTACCATTTCATATTCCCAAGCCCCTCTTTATTTCGTTTCGTTTCAGAATCTCATCATGTGTATATACATCCAAATTCTTTATATATGTTACACTAATACTTTTCCAAACAATTTACTTTAACATCTCCATTATCACGACTCATCTCATCCTTCGATAATCCTGAAATTGCTCAATTTGGGGTATTTTAATTACCTCTCAGACCTTGATCAACATCATTCTTATCTTAAGATAAATATGAATCGTGATTCAAAAATCCCTAATCATTTTAATACCACTTCACTATTTTATTATCATACGGTTTTACAAAACTTTCTTGCTTTTGAAATCCCCTTTTAAAAATCTCATCAAGATAAACAATTTATTCTGTAATCTATTTTATTAGATTAATCGGCCTAATCTAATTTAATTAAATAATCAATTATTGATCAAAATAGTTGGCTTGGTAAACCTTAAAACACGATTAACCCCTTAATCAACTCTAACTCGTCATTTCATTTAAATTAATAAACAATATTTATTAATTCAAGTAATCTCATTCACTTTGATTACTATTAAATAAACAATAATCTATTCCAAAATAATTTCATTTTAATTGTTCTTAACCACAATAAATCCCGGTTATTAATTATCGCTAATTCCCGCCCACTTGCTTATCAATCTTAATATAAAAAAATCGGCTTTATAAAATTATTCAGTAATTTCAATGAAACACGTGCTCTACACACGGTAGATTACTGGTACAAAAATGGTGGTTAAAAACAAACGATATATATTTATATGGTTGGTTCATTTCCTTTTTAAAACCTTCATTAAAATTTTTATTTAAAAACATATTTCAAAATCTATAAAATAAATTCCATAATTTAATTTATATTGATTTACTTGATGGTAAATCAATCTTTATAAAAACAGTTTGTATTTGGCCATCTGCTATCAATTGCTCAACCAGTATCACACATTGGTTAATAACCAAACAGATGTTGCATTTGGGTTTAACAACCAATGACAATTTAGTAATTCAATTATATGGGGCTCGACAGTTCATATACTGACCATATGAAAACAAACAATAACTTGAGGAATCCGATTGGATTCCTCCAACCTGTTCCCCCCGCATACAAATATGTTATTTCAATATAATTACTGTTTATGGGAATATTCGACTAAACTGATAAGTTTAATAAACATCCAACACGTTAATTAAATGGTAACCATTTAATTTAACGCATTTATTAAAATATAAACGCGACCAATTGGGTAAGTTACCTCGTTCGGTTCTAATCGTTAGAATAATGATTTGGTTTTAATTAAATTAAACAAATGTTTAATTTAATTTATTCAGTTGATAACAGTATCATTCAACAATCAACAAACAGTAAACATCCATAACACACAAAAATTAAACCCTACGTATAAAATATAAGTGGGTGAACTGAGTGAGTTATACTCACTTGGTATGCGTCGTATACACAGTTCGTTCCCATCAATCCCAACTCCGTCCAATCCGTTCCATACCGTTGTGATCATTAATACAGTTTCGGTCTAATCTGAATCGGAAAATTCTAATAAGACGTGAATATGTTGTTAATATTTAACTTTAAATTAAATAACTAATTAATTATAAATTAATTAACAAACAAATTACTTAGTTTTAAATTATTACAGCTCGTCTCCTACATTCAGTGCTTCGTCGGTTCCCGCCTTGTTCCAAGTTGTGACCGCACATCCCATACCCTAACGAAATGGTTACAAACTCTGCCAGGATTTAAACCATTATATAATGTGATTATTAACAATTTAAAATGTAATTTAATTAGTTTTTAAATTTAAGATAGTATGTACTAATAATTAGTAAATAAACCTTACCGGACCCTTTCCTTTGCCTTACTGAATATGTCCTTACTTGTTTAGCACCCAACGATCAGGCCAATGCTCCTCTTTGAACCAGCCCGCTAATTATTTTACTGGCCAACCCTTTGATTTTATTTTTCTTTTATTCTTTTGTAAGGCCTAAATCCATTTCTCTTTGGATAAAGCAATAGTTAGCCGACACTTCTGGATACTTTCGTTCCCAAAAATCATTATGGATTCCTTTTTATCCCAACTACTTCGTTCCCTCTCATCCAAAGTAAAAGGGGAAACCGCTTCTGCCAAAATACATCGCGCCGTCCCTCACTCTTCTGATGATCAGAGATCCGCTTGCAAACCCCAAATCAAGCGTGACTGCAAGCTCCTCACTAGCTTAAACCGTCTCGCTCCTAGCCCCTTCGTTGGACTGCAGTTCGATTGCCAAGACCTAGTCCTTCAGGCGAGATTCTGTCAGTTCGATTTCATCAGAAGGTCAGCCGCATATCCCATCATTTTTTTATGTGTTTTGTTAGTTAAAAATTTGAAAATAAATCGAATGAGAATGGGTTACGATTGTGAGTCTATTGATCACAGATTTGAATGGGTTTTCAAAATAAAAAGGAGTAGAACGTCGCTTGTTTTTGGATTGGCAAGAATGGGTATTGCAATGGTATTTATAAACATGACGACTTGGCAAGCAAGGGTGTTGTAGCGTGGTCACCACGGCTTGGGGTTTGGAGAGCACAGCATAGGCATTGATGTGGGCAGAGGTGGGTAGATAGCTGTGGTGTTCTATCATTTCAATGTCTACATGATTTCAAGGCTGCGTTGATGGGTCAATAGCTGTGTAGATGAAAGCATAGAATGGACAGTGGCATGTGCGCAACTGTTGAAGACGAGACGGTGAAAAGAAAGAACGTAGCCTTATGATGTACTAATCTATTAGGATGAAGGGGTTTGATTTTTCTTTTATTTGTTTCGGTTCAGAATGCATGTGGAGGAACTGTTCCTCTCTTGTTTATGTTATTCACTTTTTGTACTGTATTGCCTAGTCTTTGTTCTTATATATTATATCATGCTTCGTATTGAATAGATTTTGTTGGGAAACCCTATTCAATGTTATACTTGTTTTCTGTTTGTATAAAGTTTATATTATTCAACCTTGAAGGCTATGTTTTCTTTCCAGTATATAATTTTTTTTCTATTTGAATTCGGTCTGGACTTTTATCTAAATCACTATAGTTAGTGGTAGAAGTTTGTCTATTTGGTTACCCGTACATGTGGGGATAGATACCCATCTAAAAATCATTTTATACCGTTGTGTACCACGAAAGGATTAAATTCCAAAAATAAATGAGTTATTATCGACATATATATATGTCCTAATGGAATATCACTTCAGATTTACGTAGTATCGAGTTATAACTTAGCATCAAAATTTTCGAATTAACCGCTATTAAATTATATAGAAATCGTTATTAGATATATTAAATAAACGTTATCATTTATTAACGATTTCAATAGCGACTATTTTAAAATTTGAATTGGACATAACTAACAATTTATAACATGAAATCTTGATTTTTCTCTTTCATAAGAAAATTATAATCAAACAGATTCAAACGTTTCTCGTTTCACGAAATTCCGACTTATATTGAATCCTGTACAGCCGTTTAAAGTTCAAAATGCCATATTACGAACTACCGTGTCGCTGCAGCTCGTTTTATAATATAATTATAAATTTAACGTACTATCGTCGTTTTAATAACGAAATTGCTACTATAGTTTCAATACGAATAATATTAAACCATTTTACATTGCCCGTTCACATTATACGGCAATTTCAGTATTTTCCCAGATATCCCGAAAATAAAATATTATCATATTATTAAAATAAAAATAAAAAAATATTCAAAATAAAAATGATTAATTAAAGTCAAATCAATATTTTAAATAAATAAAATATTTTAAATAATTGGCCAGAAAATACGGGACATTACAAGGGAAATAAATAGAAAAGGATGGGAATGTTTGAAATAAAAGATGCCATTGTTATATTGCGTGAAAGTGGGTGTTATGATAAAGTGAAAACGTGAGTTCAAAATGTTGAAGGGGATGATACTTTTTAGAAGAGGAAGTGGCACGTCCGCACAATTTTGAAGTATTTTAACTAAAGTAGTGGTATTGTATGGCGCATGATTGTTGGAGGATTAAGTAGTACACAGTGAAGAATAGAAGGGTAGCGTGGCGGAAGAACTATGGCGTAAGGGACCTTTGGCTAATGGAAAGGATGAGTACTGGTATCTTGTATAGGCCAAGTTACAAGAAAAAGGATCAAAACGTATAGGGATGGAAAGTTGCCAGAAAGTTTCGGCAATGACAAGAAGAAACATGGTTGTAGTCAACTGAAGGAGGTTGCGGTATAAATGCTTGGAAAAGGAGGGTACATGGTTAGGGTGTAGTTGAGTGGGCTAGTTCTGGTTTTGGGCCAGATCGAAAGGCCAATGCCATTTTTAAAATAGAACTAAAAATAATAATGAAGTGATGGAGCATGGAAAATATACGGCAAAAATGAAATGAAAATGCCCGGACCATGTTTAATGAGGAAGAAACATTGTTGTTTGGTTTTGGAAGGCGGTAGGAATTATCGCATAGGAGTGATGGGCAAATAGAAATCTGAAAGCCCGATATAAATATAAAAGGAAAATGGTTACGTGACAAGTAAAGAAATGGTGAAGTGGGTCTCTCACAGTCGCTGGAAGCTTGAACGCTAGCTGGTAGGAGTCAGCTATGGGTTACACTGCTTGAGGTGGACCAAATTAAATAATCATACAAGTTTGTTGGCAACAACATGAAGTATGGATAGGTGGTAAAGTAATGTAAGCGTTGTTTTTGAATGTGCCGACATGAATTTAAGGAACGAAGTATACAAATGCAGATCAGTTGGAATCGTAAAGTCACAAGCTACCACTGGAACCAGTTTAGGAGCGATTCAGAGATCGTTGGAAATTATAACATCTGATCCAGTGTACCCACGCAAATTGGTATTTAATGGTTAACGCGCAAGGTGAGTAAATTCACTAACTCTAATTTATTTTAAAATATTATAATTATATTTTAATGTTGATTTAATGCTGTGTGATGGTCGTTTAGGTAGATTACAATTAAAATTGGTTGAAACATATATATCGTTGCATATGCACACATCATTGGTTGGATACTGATTATAAGATTCCCCAGTATGGAATTAGTGTAAATTGTATGGACTAACATCTATGGATGCAGGAAACCGGTTGGAGGAGTCCAACCGGATTCCACAATATTTATCTGTACTATTGGTTTTATATTATTTATATAAGCACTGTTTGAACCCAAATGACATTTAAACCCTGTATGAATATTGATTAAATCAATAGACGATATCGATTAAGAAAGTGGCAGCAACTGGCCATAAATCCATCGTTTGGTTAAGAAATTGATTGGCCGTCAGACAAACCAACGAAGTTAATTATAAAAATTATATTTTATAATTAAAGCAAAGTTTTAAACTGTGATAGAAGTTCTATTAAAAACTGGTATTTTGTAGTTCGTTTTTATAAAATAAATATAAACGATTATTTGATATTTAAATAAGTTACGAAGCTGTAATTATCCTGGAGTGAATAATTTGGATAAATATTTTAAAGCAAACAGTTAAGAAACATTATTAGATTAATTTTATAAATTTAATGGTAAGAAGTAATAAAATCAGTTAACGAATTTACTGATGGAATGAAGTTGATTAAATCAACTATTTATTTGGAAAATGATTATTAGATTAATTGGTCTTCAATTAATCTAATGAAAAGAACTTAGTGGTAAACTGATCAAAAAGTAATAAGATTCCTTATTAATTACCCTTTTTAATTAATGAGGTATTAAATAATTATTAAACTAATATAATTAGTTAAGGTTGGTTAAAGTAGGTAACCATTCTACTTTAAATTAATAACAAAGTAAACTGTTTTACTTCAGCAATGATGAAGTTAATTACTATTTAATTATTTAATTAAGGTAATTGTTTCTTAAATGGATTTCATTTAAGAGGGTATTAAGTTTGTAATAAAAAGTTACTTGAAGTAAATATAATGATTCAAATAAAGTAAAACACCAGAAGACAAAGAACGCTAATGGATTATGGTAAAGGAGTAAAAAAATGGAAGCATAGAACGAAGTCAAAGTGAAGAATTAATATGTAATATAAATAGTTTTAAAAACCCGAGTCCTCAAAGTAAGAATATGGTATTATAAAAACCATATTTAAAATAAAGCAAGAAATACGGTTTAATTGGTATTATTAGTAATAAGGAGTTTAGAGTTACGGACTTATATCTGTTCTAAGGTAAGAACGTTGTCGATCAAGGTCTGAGAGGTAAATAAAATACCCCAACTTGAACGACTTCACTATTGTCGAGGAATGGTATCAGTTTGTAACAGAAAGAAACGTCGAGGTTAGTTATAAAGTGGAATATAACAACGTATAGCAAGTCTTTGAACCATAACGATAAAATAACGTTGTTGACTAGGCTTAAGCGTGACTGTTATGTCGAGATTGGCTATAAAGGGGAATATTACAGTGTATTGCAAGTTTTGAACTATAAAGATAAATTAACGCTGTTGACCAACTTAAGCGTGATATTTATATACAACACTATCTCTATGGAATGTAAACAGTTTGGTTTGTAATCCACTTATTCGAAAGAAATAAGTAACGGTGTTTGTCCAAAGGAATATAAGAATAAGTTTAGAAAGAGAAACTGGAGAATCGTTTCAGGAAACGATGACAATCATTTCGATGTTGGAATATGATTAGAACTAAATAACATTATTAGGAATTGGAACTATAATTCGACGATGTCGAATGTATTATTTTTCGAAATTATAATATGATAGGTAATTAATATTTAGTTTAAACCAATAAATTATAATAGGATATGTAATTAATTTTTAGCTATAAACTTGATATTGATTTAACAAGAAGTTGACTTAGAAACAAAGTTTATAAAGTGGAATGGGAATACAAAATTTATTTCGGTAAACGAGATAAGGTAAGACGACCCCAAATCCCGTACTGACGGTGGCAAGGGTTATCTTTGGAATATAACACAGAAACAGATAATAGCAGAACAAAATTAAATAAATACATCAGATAATGAACAATAGAATATACTGGATAAAAGTAATCATCAGAGTTACTCAGTATACAGGATCTTACCTAGCACAAATACAGTTCAGCTATACATAAATGTCTACAGCGGAAAACAAACAAAATATGTACAATAGGAGCTGAACAGCATAAAAAGAGATAAATGATAGAATCCATCTTCAGCTCCAGCTATCCAGAAAGAACCAGCTAAACCTGAATACAAGGCTGCCCGTGTAGAAAAAGGGGCACCCGAGTTTGAAAGTGAAACAAACTACGAGTCAGTCATGAGACTGGTATGAGAAATCTATTCAACACATATATAATATGGCCAATCACAGGACCACGCCACTTTCGTGGAACGGGTTTACTCCATTGGATTGCCAGTGCTTTAAAACAAATCTTTCTTTTAAACATCGCTATGCTTTTTGTAAAAATGAAGCCGTTATAAGACTCAGTTCCCATCACACAATGCAACGCAAACCGGAGGATAGAGTTGTTAGACCAAAAATTGGGCCTAACACCCAAATGCAGATCGCAGATCACAAAATGCAGAAAAGAGTAAATCAAGAGGAGACACACAAGGTTTTTATAGTGGTTCGGCTGTAGATGTAGCCTACGTCCACTTTATAATCTTATTGTTATACTGACAGATTACAAGAATCAGTTACATGTAGACACACAATCCGTGTGCTAATTTTATTGAAAAGAGAAGAATTTGAGTGTATGGAGGTGCAAAGTCCTTGCACTTCAATAATGGTGGAAGCAGTGAAGAAGGATGGCCAAAAGATCCTTGAAAATGCCTTCAAATGGGGTATTTATAGTCGTTTCCTGATGGTGGTTCATGGGACACATGGCACGCATCCCAAAGATCTCGGAATGTGGTGGAAAACGTCCAGACATCATCTCCAAATCGTCATGTGACATGTGTAATCAGATCCATGCAAGTTGGAGTGAAAATAGCCTTGAGAATAGGTCAGAACAAGCTGCGCAGGAGCAGGTGCGGGGATCGGTTCGTGGTGGGGTGCGTGGCACACGTTCCAGGATAATAGGAGCAAGATGTGGCATGAGAATAGGTCAAAATAGTGTGCTTATCTGCAGGCTCGTTGGTCGGATCGTGGTGATAGGATCGGATCGCGGACCAGGGGTGCGCACCACGAACGGGACGTGGTTGGAGGTAGCGAGCAGGGTGATGACGGGTCGGATCGTGGTGCATGAGGGGCGATCCGAGGGAGGCGATCCGATCGAGGGCGAGCTGATGGGAGCGATCCGAATTGGTGCTTATGAACCAGAGAGGGCGATCCGAGCCCATGACGCTTCGTCAGGAAATTGCCAGATTATACCTGTTCACGGAAACGGGCATAACTTTCAAACCGTGAGTCCAATTGAGCCAAACCGAAGCTCAAACTGAAGCTAATTCAAAGATCTACAAGAGTTACAAAGCCCAGCTGCGTAATCGCTGTTTTCGGGCCCAAAAGAGGTCGTCTGATAGGAGTTTCGGACCTGTTTATGTTGAGGATGTGATTTTGACCAAATCTCTCAATGTCTTCTGATGTTGTTTCCATTGCTCGAGCATGTTATCATTCAGGAATTCCATGTGTGACAGCTTTTGCCAAAAAATGTGTCAACAAGAGTTTTACCTTATAACGGCCAAAATATGCTTGATACGAATAAAACAAAGGCATTTGATATTATTGCTAGTGTTTATATGTTCTGAAAACAATTTCAAATCATAACTATCAATCATAGACGGCATGGGTACCATATATCATGTCGCCATATATATATACAATCAAAACCGCACGATGTCGTATTTGGAAATTGGATTTCCGTCATGAACCAAGGCAAAAGATAGTCCTTACCGAATTCGAGACGCTCTAGCCCGCCCCTCAGGCACAGCCGCAACTGTACCTTGGATCGTCAGGGCCGGTCCACACGAAGTGGATTATAATGCCTGAACAATGCGTTTCTCCACTCTTTGGGGTGTAAATGAGCCAACGAATGACTCCATCGGACCCGGATCGTCCGATCAAACCGAGGCGCCTCGCAACAGCAACAACCACATAGGTGAAAAGTATATAAATGTCAGGGCTGGTAGGTCACTGACACCACCCTAGCTAGAAAGAAAACGCACGTTCCCCCTAAGGTCCTTCTCCCATTTCTGGTTCATACCGGGGTGTGAGGCTCGCGATTTCACGTTATACACAAAGCTACGCCACTCTGGCGGTGCTTTGGTCATCACCACAAGACTTTGCTTTTCAACAGAAGCCCTGATCACTACATCTTAGCATGCCCCACAGGCAATTCATGCCATGCGACTGATGTCCATCGATATACAACCTCTGAGCTCGTGCGTTTCAGAGAAGGGCGTTAAGCAAAAGAATAAATTCTCCGCCGCCAAACAGATGTATATTTAATAGGGATCAATCAACACAGAATAAAATCCAATGTCAGACACACAGTTCATTTACAAGTTCGTTCTGGGTCTGAACGAAACCGGAGGCACTAAATACCTCGCAAACCCATCGATCACCACGTACGTCTGGACGATCACCACTCATTATCCATATTTCGGGATGCCTCCCAATCAGGACCTCGGTTACCATCCAAACGAGGTGAAGATCTCCGGTCTTCGACCATCGTCTTCATCTTCGACTTTCAATCGTCGGTCAATTATTTGAAATGAGAATTAACTCGGCCTTTTCAAATAATTCACGTATTTTTAGAATTTCAAATCAATTTATTTCAATGGTTAAATCATTCGACAACACCAATTTTGTTCTTTAATGTAATTTTCACACCAAACACATTCAACCATCAAACACCACATAAATCGAGAAAATTCAGTTTATTTCCATTCCATAATGTTTACAATATTTTATAACGATTTATCGCTATTTTTATTTATTTTAAAATAGACAATTTATTCAAAACGACGCTTCGGGCCATAACGCGGCCGTGGCGCTGTTTTTCTTCAGATTTGATTTTCACATATCTGAAAATCTAAATGTTGGATCTTCACAAAATTTACATCATTAGAAAGGTCTTTTCAAAACGAATCCAACGGTTCCAGTTTCGGGAAAATCCGACGGTCGGATCTCCCGGTACAATCGTTTGAAATTTCGCTTTCAAAATACGAACTGCAGCGTCGTTATTCGATTAAATATAATTATATATATATATATATAATCGTTTCTGGCGCTGTTTTTCTTCAGATTTGATTTAAACATTCCAGACAATCCAACCGTTGGATTTTTACAAAGTTGGTGCCGTTGGAAAGATATTTCCAAGGCGAACCCGACGGTTGCGGTTTCGGGAAAATCCAATGGTCGGATCTCCCGGTATAATTGTTTGAAATCACATTTTCAAAATGCGAACTGCACGGCCACATTTCGTTTTAATTTTATTTATATTTATATATTTATATAAATATAGTTCATTCAAAAATTCCTATATCGTTTTCACTTCAAATATTTCACTAACGCCTTAAAATTTTGGAAAATTTCGCCATAACCTCCTTTGTACGGGAGGGGCTGGGAAAATTCCCAAATAGCCACACGGGCGTCTCATGTCAGAAAGAAAAAAGCCAAGCGGCTAGCCAACAGGCTCATAAAATCATCACCCAAACAAAATAGTAAATGTGTACCTATTTGTCCGGCACAAAATTTTATTCCTCTTCTCTAGCCCCTTTGCTATAACCTGTTCAATAAATATGCATGTACATATATACAGTTCTTATCGTTTATCATTTTCCATTCCACTTCATATTTGATTCCTTTTGGTTTAAAAACACCATTCATTCTAATGTTGCATGTACAGGCAAAAATCATATCATTAGCTAATTAATGGATATTTCAACTCATATATGTTTATTTGAACAAGTGGCTATTTTTAACACTTCACATTTCAACGATTCATGTATATGATAAAAATGTGATTTTTATTGTAAAACAATTCATTTCAGAACACTATTATTTTATATAGTTTACATAAGTGATAAAAATAGGATTTTTATTATAAAACAATTTCTTTTAAAACGAGTTTATTTTACACAGTTCATATAGTCGATAAAAGGTGATTTTTATTATCAAACAATTTATTTCAAAATATGAATACCATTCAACACATGAATTTCTAATCAACGAATGAATATCGATTCAACACATGAAGGTTTTCTATAGTTTCTATATATAGATAAAAATGTGATTTTTATATTTAAAACGCGAATACCATTCAACACATGAATTTCTAATCAACGAATGAATATCGATTCAACACATGAAGGTTTTCTATTCAATGAATAAATATAGTTTTAGCAAATGAAAATAATTCAAACACATGAATATTATTCAAAATTTCGGCAGCATAACGGCAGGGTAGTTAAAACCGGGACCGTCCCTAGTACGGCTCCTCGCTCTACCTTAAAACCTCGCGGTTTTTGACAATGGGGATCATGCATCTAGTTTGCACGCAGGCGGCATGTATATATTTATTTCATTTCCACAAACTAATCCTAAGTGGTTTCAACCAATATTTCTCAACCACAAACAGGTATTTTTCACCCACAATCAATCAATATCAACCACAAACAATCCCAAACAACCATTCGCTATCAGTCAATTTTCACACCAATCACAATCAATAAATATCGTCCATGGTTTGTGGACGAGGGGCGTATATATATATATATATAGCAATTCACTTTTATTTCAACACATATATAATTTTTACAACGCGTATATAACTTATACATCGAACATACAACTTATACGACGCTTATACATGAGGTGTACAACGCTTATATAACTCATACTTCGACTATATAATTTATACATCGTCGTTTTCCATATCGTTTATAAATTAGAAATCTCACATTGGGTCCCACTCCACCAAAAATAGCAGAAGGCTCAGAAAAATATGCGGTCTCTTCTAAAATGTAGAAGGCGTCCACACGGTCCCGATGTCTCCTGTTTCATCGAATTTCGTTAACACAGCAAAAAGATATGATTTTTCAAACATCAAATAATTTAAAAACGTAATTAATTGAATTTATAGCGTTAAAAAACGCTACCTTATCTCGTTTGAAATCGACAGCCGATGTCGACTATGGTTCCAACCTAGGGTTGGATTTCGCGCCGCCTACGGCCACCGTGCGTCAGATCAGAACCCTCCACGACCTCCGCCGCGTCACCGCCTCCAAGCTGCTGGAGCACCGCCCAGTTCGAACGCCCCCTCTCTCCTCAAATCTCGTGCGACTGGCGGCACTTTGGGGCTCGATTTCGAGCCAGATACTACACGAAAAATTGCAATACTACTATGGATTTGAAGAGCACACTTTCTTCTTGGATTTGCTTCAAGAATTTTCAAAAACCGTTGAGTAGATGGAGAGAAAATCGAACGAGAAGTTTCAAGCCTTCTCCGCCTTTGAATCGGGGTATACGGCGGCTAGGGTTTAGTTTTTTTTTTTTTCTATTTTCTGATTGGTTGTGAGGATTTTATAATATTTTAATTTCCAAAAATACCCCTTTATTAATGCGAACCCCGAATTCAACCCAACGACTGTCGCTCCTAGCTAAATACCCCCATTCCGGACACAATGGGATATGTTTCGTAGGCCCATTCGACTGTTTCAGTCAGTTTTCCTTCAAATTAAAATATAAAGCATTCAATATTTGATTTGAACGTGCATTTCAATTTGCCAGGGCCACAAACTGATTCGAAAAATTCCAGAAAAATAAATCTAGCTATGTTTTGACGATACGGTCCCAACAAAACTAGTTTCATCGAATTCTGAGACCGTTTGCAAAAAGGCCCATTTTTGGTCGATCCAGTTTAACTGTAATTGACCAAAACACATTTTTCTTTTCCACGCTCACATATTAGCTTCAAAAATTATGAAATTTGAAATCTAGCAATAACTTCACATCCCGGATCCAACAAAAGTGGTTTCGTCGAATTCCGAGGTCGTATGCAAAATGGCCATTTTCACGGGCTATATAAATTCCATATCGACCCTTCCGAAAATTCATTCGGCCATAACTTTTGCTTTCCGCTATGAAAATTCGATTTTTCAGATTCGTTAGAAAGGTATTCACTAACAGATTTAAATATTTTTGGTTTTGCTAAAATCCGTTTTATTTTGCACCCGGTACAGTCCGACAAAGTTTGAATTCAATTTTTGAAACTACAGCGCCATTTCAGGCCTTGTTTATAATTATAATTAATTATATTCGTTTTCCATTGTCGATTCAAACTCAGTTTTCATTGCTATTATTTAAAATATTTATTTTAAATATTTAAAATCCATTATTTTAGCCAATTTAAAAAAATTTAAATTGGTTCAGATTTTCTGGGTCGTTACATAAGGGTATTTATTATTTGAATAAAGAGTTATTTGATAAAGGTGTTCAGATTTCTATAATAGGGATGATATTCACATTTTAAAGTTAATAATGTTTTAAAAGTGAATGTTTGGCAGATTAAAATGTTTATAATGAAATTGGAAATATTTTTCCAATGTAGATAGGGTATATTATCCAAGTGTATAAAATAAAGAATATGAAAAGAGTGGAAATGTTTCGAACGTTAATAACGTATATTTTCTTGAACATAAGAGAATAAGAGTTTATAATAACTGGTAATGTTTTCCAAGAAGTGTGAAACGGCTAAAACAAGGTTTGAGAAATATCTGGTAAGATATAGAAATTTGGGTAATAAAAATGAATGTTAAATAAAAGCGCCCGTGATTGTATGATGTTTAGTTATACATTAGAATGGATGTTTGTTTTTACTTTGATAGTTAAATAACCGACTATCGAAGTGTTTTGACCATCTTGCCAATACAGAGAGACAGGTTGGATACATTATCCAAAAACCACTCCGTATAGGCATAAGTGCTGCAAATTTGATTATGCTGAAGACAATTGAAGATGGAGTGAAATGCAAGGGTCGTTCTATTCCAAAATGGTGCTTTATGTTTGTCCAGTCCCAGGACAACTTGTATGGACGAGTGTCTGACAGAGTATACCTAATAAATCACGTACGGTTGATCTCTTAAAAGTATTACGTCTATTGGCGGAGGAATTCATTCCTTTTAGCTTTTTATACCCGTGATATTTTTGGAAATCAATTTGTGATTTGGCGGGTATGACGATGTAGCATTCAAAGAAAGTGAAGGTGTGATCTGTCAAGAGATACGTTATAGCCTCAAGCCTCATCAACCGGTAAATGACAAAAATCAGGCAGGCTGCATGGCTATGTGGGTCGCCCCCATTAGGGTGTATTGTCACCATCTAGAGAGTATTCATATTTGTTACTTTTTTTCGCTTCTGTATCTCCTAGGAACGGTTATGTTGCTAGCAACCGTAGGTGACAATATATTCGATACATTCAAGAGAAATGAGTGGTCGGTCATGTGTGGCCGGGTTGCAAGACGTTCTTGTTGAACCCAGTATATTCCTCTCTAGAGATACACTATCGGCAAGTGGTTCCATACCTTGTCAGTCGGAATCCAATCTCCAATAAGAGCCCTCTATTTTGATTGTATATTATATATTTATGTGGAGTGTGAGATGCAAGCGTTCTCCTAGGTTTTATTTACTTGTGATTAGACACTATTATAATATCAGAAAAGTATTGATTTTTGAAAAAAAAAATGGGTTATAGTAAGGTAAAAACCGTCCATGTTTATGTGTAGGCTCGTCTTACTATTATCTTTCGTTTCAAAAGAATTTTCAAAGTTAAATAATATGGTTGGAATTTACTCACACCAGTCCCATGACTGACCCAGAGTTTATTTTGTTTGTGTTTTCCTAAACTCTTGGGTGCCCAAATTTGTACGGGCAGTCAAGTGTTCAGGCTTTGCAGATTCATTTGGAGGAGCTCAAAGCAGGAAGCTTCCCTGCTAGTTATTAGAGATTATTTCCGCTGTGATGTATATGAGTTATATTCTGATATGGTATGTATATACAAATTCATATTTGTATTTCAAAGTGTTATATAATATATTTTATTCGTTCCGCTGTGAGATTCGTGTTTACTTTGATTGTTCAGCTGTGTTCTTCTTCTTCTTTTATTCTAAATTTCTTTATTTCTATTTCTCACCCTCTAACTTCCTTCTATTAATGACCCGGTGTTTTCGATACTTGAATAGTCAACATGGTGTTTGATGTTGATTTTTGGGCTCGAAAATCTCGCGGCCGTTACATAAGAAATAGGTCATCAAAATACCCAATGGAATTACAAAAATATATCAAAACTTCCTCATTATCTCATTCATTAACAAACACAAGTTGTAGTTAGTCTTCCCAACCACCAACAATGCATTAACCCACACTATCACATCAACCCCAAGGTCATGACTTCCACCAATCCGCAATTCCTACCTACGTTATCACCTCAAAGCCTATTCACATCGCAGAAAACAGACATCCAATCCTATATTCGCCATCATCCGCATACCAATGTCGCTGAACTTTCCACGTTGCACTTCTTCATCAAGCACAAATGAGTCACGACCCCATGCAACCGCCTCATTTCCAATTGTGGAAATCCGCCTCTAACGGTCCCGATACATGTTCTTCCACATTTCACACTATTCTATATGATATTTTATTTATTTATTAGTAGTCGCGAATTTTGACTTTTAGAGTAACTCTAATCTTTAATAATGACATTTGACAAAATATCTTTATGGTAAAGATTTTTAAACAACGCTAAGTTAACATCATTGCACATTACAGTAAACTAGTTTTATACTCTCCAATGCTATCGTGTATATATATATATATATATATATGTGCATAATTTTCAAGAAGACGATGGTAATTATCACTTATCATTGTGAAGTGCAATGATTAAAATTAGTCATTTTTCTCTACAATATCTAACAAAAATGGTGTCACATCAAATTGCATGTAGTTTAGCATTGGGGACTAAAAATTAAACCATAATGTTTACTACCTATGTCTTATTTGTTTTACAATAAAAACACAAATGGATTGTAGATGCTCTTAGGAGTTATAGCTGAAGTATGTGGCGGCTTTGGTTTTGAACGGTGGAAAGTAAAAAAACTCCTAGAAAAAAGAAAAAAGAGTGGGCATGGTCTTTGAAATCATTGATTTATCTGAATGTTTTTCTTTTCTTTTAAACTACTTTTTTGTCTAACTTATTTGTAAATAAATTTTATTTCAATTCAAATTGATTCACACTTCCTTGTACTGAATATATTTCCGAAACTTCCTAGATAACGCAATACTTCTTTTAAAAATAAAGTCGCCCCCCTAACGCCACCTGACATGGCCTGATAATCCTAGCAATGCATTTACACATGTCATACCCAATTGAATCTTGTTTCACTTTTGTTGGCTGCAACATTCTTTTTAGCAAATAACTTAGATCTTGCCCCTCTTTTAACCAACGTTTATTAACATGTTTCACATGGTATTCTTTTCATTATGTCCCCCAAGTACCCATTTACCCCAACGTAGTACTTAGTCTGTTTTACTTCTATTCCGTAATAGAAAACTCTGGTATATTTAGGGTTGTATATCAGATAGGACAGTCCGTTGTCAGGCTCGGTCCGAGGCTATGAGATGTCTGGTCCGTGTCTGTCCGATTCTCTTATTGGACAGGACTAGGACATACTACTGTCTAGTCCAATCCAAATGTTCAGTGTTTTTCTATTGCCCGAACATTGTTCGTCCGTTGTCCGACTCGTACGAACAGCGTCTGAACTTAATGCTTGTTTGGTATGTGTCCCTTCGAATCTCTAATGGAACAGGATAAGAACGCACCTCCGTTATAATGTCCGGTCCATTTACACCATAGGTAAATTCCCTAGAAATATCTGAACTCATGTTCTTCTATTGTTTATGTCTACTTCACCCATTTTAATGTGCCTTCTTTGTTATTTTACGAGTTAAACAACTTGAAAATCCATATAAAATCACATGAACATTAAGACATCTTTTAAACAGAAATGTATTCCATAAATCAAATTTAAAACATCATAATTAATTTTAATTTAGTTTTGAAAAATGTTAAAGGAGGAAAATCACAAAGAATCTCATTATTCTTATCTTTTCCAAAACTTCCATTAAACTTTTAGATCTTTGCATGTTGACCCATATGAACTTCATCATGTATGGAAATATATTGATTTAAATTGGTCGCATACATAAAAGAAATTGAATTAAAAGGAAACAAAGTATTATTCCTCTAGTTATTTAAGACACAGAGTTTTATACTTCTTTAGTTTTCTCTAGCTTGAGTTTCGAGATCTTCTTCTTGTTCGTGTTTTTATAGTCTTCCACCATTAAGATTTTTCTCTAGTTTTGGTTTACTTTGAATAGAATGAAAATGAATGAATAGACATACGTAATGTTTATTGTGTTATGCAATGAAGGTCGGAACAACCCTCCTTCCTTTCGCATAGAGCGCTCGCATATGAAGCCTACCAACCCATATTTATACTCTACTCCTTCAGTTTATTCTGTGATGTGAAATTTATATTCAAATGTCATTCCTTCCTGAACGACATGCGAGACAATCCTAATAATATCCCCCTTGACTCGCATCCTACGAGTATTTTTAGAGTATTGCCCTGCCTACATGCCATAGTTCGTAACCTTCGGCTCCGACACCATTGTTATGTAAAGGCGGTCGTATTCTGTGATGTGAAATTTTATATTCAAATGTCATTCCCTCCTTAACGACATGCGAGACAATCCTAACAATATCACCCTTGACTCGCATCCTACGATTGTCCTACAATATGTTGGGCACTGGCCGTACTAATTTATTTCCCTCACCTTCTTATTTAACTCGCATTATTATATTAATATTATTATAAAACTTAGGGATATTGCATGATTTTGGCGATCTTTGACACTTATCTCTTCTATTTCGTGGAATTCAAGGCACCAAAAACAGATAGAGTTAGCATGCTTAAAGGAAATGATCTTTCATTTGGAAACTCATCTCAACGCATTAGTTATCATTAATTGTCCCAATAAACATCTCCAAACCCTACAAGAAATACATGTGAGCGTTTTTACATAAAATTAATTAGAAAATAGATATGTTTTCCTTTATTATTTAGCTCTTCAAAACTAATTCTTTTTCTTATGGTATACACTAAGGGCCTTAAATTTTCATTCAAAGTTGTTTTAATCAAAATTTCTCATTCACTAATATGCAATTCTTAAATAGTGATTCTTTTCTACTATGTTGTTTTGTTTTCCAATAATAATTTGATTATCAATCTCCAAAATTTTCAAATTTACCCTTTTGTATCCTACCACGGCGCCATAAGTACTGTTCATTTGGAAATGGAGAATATGTGAAATTTGGTTTCGCTTGTTGGATAATTTCAGTATTGCTTGCCCATTGTTTTTTTTTCAAAGAGAGAAGATGAATGAAGAGGGAAGAATATATTCGTACATCATAGGAAAGAGGAACCGTATTTATTTAAGTATGGGATTCTCGTAAGAAGGCTGGACCCTTTGGACATTAAAATGTTTGCTTTACTATGAGGAAGAAAGTCATGCATACCTATCAAACACGCATGCAGCACCATCGCTTGTTCGATCGATCGAACCTGGCCGGTCTCAGTCTGGTCCCGATCCGAGTCCAATAACATAATTTTTGAATAAAAATCTAAATACAGTAACAAATTGAATTTCAACCTATTATGAACCCAACCCATATTGAAATTTCAAATAAGATGGAACGCGACCGCCGCAACGACTTTTTGACCATTTGAAATCTAAAGAGACGTGATAGTTAGTGATGAACAGACATAGCTGTTAACAACAGTTTTTAACTATTGGAAAAGATGCGATGCTTGGTGAAAGGACACATCTCCAAGAGTATATAAAGGCTGATCTCTAGAATTGTTATAAACATATTTTCTTCATATTCTTCTTCCTCACAAATTCGTAATGCCAGAGTCATTTCAATTGGATTTTGCGATTTATCAAGGTGTTGCAAAGGTAGAAACATTGCAAAGCTCTTCCTCTTCTCCACTCTAATCCACTATGAATTTTGCGTCATTAGAATATAAAATAAAATGTTCTTGGCCAAATCAAAGATGTACAAATCTTGAATTTTATTACGTTGTTCTAGGACTTCATTGAATCATAAAGTTAATAGTTCGATAACTCGATTGTACTTGATGAGTTGAATTATTCTGTGAAAGTATTTATACTTTAAATCGTTGAACTGAGAAATATGGTATTATCTTCATATTCCTCATCTTGAACAACAAACTTTCCAAAATGGCTGAAATTGATGTTGTAAAATTTTCAAAACTTGTTTTGGGGTTTGGGTTTGTCTTTTGAAGAAGGAAGAAAGAAGGAATAAGGAAGGGGAAAATTGATTTATCCCACATCATGGAAATGAAAGGAGAAAGCAATTATGTTAATAGCTTTCTCAAGTGGATGTTGGGGCCTTGTGCACCCAAATGTTTGCTTTGTTGTGAGGAGGGAGGTCATGCATCACTATACCACACACGTGCGTCGTCACCGTCGTCCGTCCAACCGGGCTGGGATGGGTACGGGTTTCGGGTCTAGATCTAATAAGTATAATTTTGAACAGAATTTATAAACAATAACGAGCCGAATTTGGTCCCATTATGGACCCAAATTAAATTCAAAACTGGGCGGATTTTTTAAAACATTTTCTGACCGTTGAAAACGGAAAGGCGCGACCATTTGCAACGTTTTCTGATCGTTGCAAATGAAGAGATGCTTATTTTGAATTTGAAATGACTGTTACTAACAGCCGCAATAGTTCATGAAAACACATCCCTTCATTAGCTATAAATACCAAGGCCAAAAAATTGTTTGGATTAATCTGAAATCATCTACTTCCTCCACTGTCAATTTGCAATGCCATTACACTATTTCAAACGCTGCAGTTTTGTAACGCCTCCATGGTGTTGCAATTTAGAAGCATTGCAAGTTATTCTTCTTCTTTTCTTCATTCTATTCTATTCTTGCATCATTAGAAAATTAAATTCTGAGTATTCTTGGTCGGATCAAAGTAGTACAAACTTTGAATTCAATTATGATGTTCCAAGGCTTTATTTAATCTTAAAAGTCGATAGTTCGATAACCTGTTTGTACATGTTGGGTTGAACTATTGTATGAAAGAATTTATTTTATAGATCCTTAAAGTCTGAAGTACGACAATCATCTTCCTCCAATAGTCTCAAACTGCGAAATTCCCCAACAATTTTTTAGACAATATCACCAACCATGGAAGGTTTGAGCACGCTACAAGTGATGAATCAATATTTGAATCGTTTGGAGCAATTTGACGGAGAAAATTTCACTTGTTGGCAAGACAATGAAGTTCTTTATAATCACCGTCAAATTGTTTTACATCTTGGAAGATGGATTGGAATTGATACCGGAGGAAACCGATAACAAAGTTGCTGCTCTGAAGACAAAATTGCAAAGCACAAAGAGGACGATTTTTTATGCATAGGGCACATTTTGAATGCATTGTCTACTCAGGTCTACAACACTCATAGGGCCTTGGAAACTTCAAAGGAGCTCTAGACAGCATTGGAGAGCAAGCATCGCATATCCGAGGCAAGTTATAAAAAGTTTCTTATTTGCAATTTTATGGATTTCAAAATGGTAGCCAACAAGTCCATAGTCGGACAAGTGAGTGAAATCTTACAGTTGGTGAATCAACCTAAAGATGTCGGAATTGATCTCCCTGAATCTTTTGTTGTTGGAGTTATTATTTCGAGACTCTCAAATTCTTGGAATGATTATAGAAAAAAACTGAAACATGCGGAAACGGATTATGATTTAAATGGTTTACATCGTCATCTTCGTATTGAAGAAAATTCTCAAAAATGCAAACTAGATGATAATTCGCAAACTAAGTCTCAATCTAAAGCAAATAATGTTGACATTACTGAAAAGTTGAAGCCTAAGAATGAGACACAGTTTAAGAAGAAAAATAATTCCAAGAACAATAAAAAGAAGGGTGTCTATTACTCTTGTAATAAACCGGGCCACTATGCCCGAGACTATCGTCTTCGGAAAAAACAACAAAAAGCGAATATGGTAAAGAAAAGCTTGTGGCTGTGGTACAAGAGGCGAAGTCCGTTAGTGGCATTGATAATGATTGGTGGCTCGATACTGGAGAAACCATTCATATTTGCAAAGACCGTAATATGTTCAAGAATTACAAAGAGAATAATGGAGAATCCAGTGAAGTTAATGGTGCAAACAAAGTTGCAAGAAAAGTTCTTGGGAAAGGCACAACTGAATTTACATTCACCTTTGGGAAAGTTCTTACATTAGTCAATGTATTTTATGTACCCGATATGTATAAGAATTTGGTTTTTGGATACCTTTTTAATAAAGGAGGATTCAAGATGGTGCATGAGTCTGATAAATTAGTATTGTCCAAGATCAACAAATTTGTTGGATAGGGATATTCTTGTAACGGCATGATTAAGTTGAATCTAATAAAAAATCTTCTGCTTATTTTATTGATTATATTAATTTATGGCATGGTAGATTAAGACATGTTAATTATAAATCTCTTTAAAATATGCATAAAATAGGATTAATTTTTTATTATGATTTTGATTCTATCTCTAAATGTGAACTATGTGTTCAAGCAAAAATACACCAAAAATACTTTAAATCTATAGAAACGAACATTGGTTTGCTTGATTTAGTATATAGCGATGTGGGTGACTTAAAAAGTCATATCACCTATGGTGGTAACCAATACTATATAACATTTTATTGATGATTATACTAGATATGCATTTGTAAATATAATGAAATCTAAAGATGATGTCATTGATAAATTCACAATTTACAAAGTAGAATTCGAAACACAAGTATGAGAGTGTTACATTCAGATCGTGGTGGTGAATATTTTTCAAATGAATTTACTTTGTTTTGCAACATGGTATAGTTCACCAATGTACCGCTCCATATACACCACAACAAAATGGTGTTGTTGAAAGGAAATATAGAACTTTAGTAGAAATGGTTAATGTCATGCTCACAAGTTCTAATTTACCTTATAACGTATGGGATGACGCTATGCTATCTGCATGTTACATTTTAAACAGAGTACTACTTAAAAAGAATAATATTTTTCCTTATGAATTATGGTTTAATAGAGAACCTAACCTTACTAAACTTAAAGTTTGGGGTTTCTTAGCATATGTTAGAAAACCAGACCCTAAATGACCAAAGTTAGGTAATAGGGAAATTAAGTGTGTTTTCATAGGATATTCTCTTAATAATATAACTTATAGGTTCCTTATTCTTGGCACCTTAGAAGTTATAGAATCCATAGATATAGAATACTTTGAAAATCAAACTATTGAGAATCCATTGAGATTATCTAGTCCAGAGCCAACTGTGACTAGTTATATCAATGATAATGAATATGCTACTGCTAAAAACAGCAAGGAAGTGTCGGTATCAAATATAATACTGAACACATGAAAAGTAAAAGAGCAAGAATAGAGGACTGTGGTCTTGACTTCATAACCTATCTTGTAAAAGGCAATAAGGATGAAGTCTTTAATGTGACAAGATATGAAGTAAATGTAGATGATGATCCCAAAACTTATTCTGAAGCTATGGATTCCAAAGATTCTAATTTCTGGAAAGAAGCTATCAATGATGAAATGAACTCCATAATGTTAAACAAACTTGAGTTTTAACTGATTTACCGCCTGGTGTTAAACCTATAGGATGTAAATGGATATTCAAGAAAAAGTTGAATACAAATGGATCCATTGATAAGTTTAAAGCCAAATTAGTTGTTAAGGGATAGAAGCAAAGACAAGGAGCAGGTTATTTTGATACATATGTTCCGGTTGCTCGCATGTCTTCTATACGTTGTTTGATAGCACTTGCATCAATTCATAATTTGATCACATATCAAATAGATGTAAAAACGACTTTTCCAAATGGAGATTTAGAAAAAGAGATGTATATGGAACAACCTGAAGGTTTCATAACTCCAGGCCAAGAAAAGAAAGTTTGTAAATTAGTAAAATCTCTTTATGGCCTGAAGAAATCTCCCATGCAATGGAATGAGAAGTTTGACAAAGTTGCACTGCTATATGGATTCATTGTTAATGATGCTGATAAATATATTTATAGCAAATCAGATAACAACGATTATGTTACAATACGTTTATATGTTGATGACATGCTAACAATTGGTTCCAATATATCATGTGTTAATGAAGCTAAGAAGTTTCTACCTTCTAAATTTGATATGAAAGATTTAGGAGAGGATGATGTAATTCTAGAAATTAAAATCATTAAGAAAGCTGGAGAGTTATTACTAACTAAATCTCACTACATTGAGAAGTCCCGAAATAAGTATGATCGTTATGATGACAACCCAACACCAACTCCTTTAGATCCAAATATCAAATTAGAAAAGAACACTGGACGTACCATTTCTCAACTAGAGCATTCTAGTGTTATTGGGAGTCTTATGTATGTTGTACATTGCACTAGACCAAACATCGTACATGCTATAAGTATATTGTGTCGATTTATGAGTAATCCAGGTTTCGAACACTGGAAAGTTATTTCCAAAGTTTTAGCTTATTTGAAAGGAACCATTAACCATGGTTTATCTTATAAAGGATATCCTCCTGTAATAGAAGGATATAATGATGCAACCTGGAACAATATAGAATCCAAATCCAAGTCTACGATTGGATGGATATTTACATTAGGAGGCTTTTTTTGTCTTGGGCTTTCAAAAAGCAGACCTGTATATCTGACTCAACTATATTGTCAGAATTGATTGCATTAGCAGATGCATGTAACGAAGCGGAATGACTTAGCAAATTACTAATGGAAATTCTATTATGGAAGAAGCCATCTTCAGCGGTCTTGATTAACTGTGATAATCAAGCAACGAAATATAATGTCTCTAATAAGACATATAATGGGAAGTCTAGACATGTGAGTCTATGACATCAGATGGTAAGACAGTTACTCAAAAGTAGAGTTATAACTGTTGATTACATAGAAACTGTTGGAGAATGGAGTTTTGATGACAACAACCTTATTTCAATATTAATTGATTATAAAATATATACTAACACTTTTTTATAATATATATATATAAATATATATACACACACATATGCAGGATTTATATACAGGAAATATTACTGAGGACTGTACAGTTTAAAGATATTAGAGATTCAGAGTTCAGAGAAACTTCAAGACTCATGAGTACTGAAGATTTCAAGAGTGCAAGAGTTCAAGACTAATATAGTTATAGAGTCTAGATTATGTAAGACTCTAAATAACACTCCACGTTCAAATTCAAATTCTGATTTTCAAATTCTGTTATCAAATTCTATCTCCAATCCACTCTATTTTGTTTTCTATCCTTTCTATTTTCCTTTCTTACTTTACTTTTGTTTTCAAACTCAAGTTTTATAAGTTTTATATACTTTTATACACTTAATATTTATATAGTTTTAATTCTATAATTTTATAAATATGTTTATAAGGTTTATATTTATGCTTTAATATGATTTCCTACTTTGTAATATTTATTTATAACACTATATTTTAATTCAAGAATTTCCAGAATTATATTTTTAACAAAACACTTGAAAAATGCTCAAAAATTAATTTTATACTATATGTATGTCGACATATAAAAAACTCTATGTCGACATATAACTATCATTTTTTTCAATTTTGAAAGGAAGTTTCTTTTCATTAATTATGACGGTTTTGAAGTGTTGCAACTTTCACACACTATAAAAAGGGCTTGAATTCGAATTTTTAATCATCTCTTCTTCTCTAATTTCACTCTCTTCCATTACACCATTATTCTTAATCATTTTTATGATTTCTACACTCATACTCTGGAGAATTCAATTCCTTTTTGATCAAACTTCTTCTCTCTATACTCTCTACTCATTACTCTCTGAATCAAGTGTTACTGAAGAGTTATAAGATTGTTTGTAATTATTTGAGTTGAGTAAAGGAATTGGTGGTATCCCTTGTAGCTGTGAAATCAAGGATGAGTAATCGGTGGTATCCCTTGTAGCCGTGAAATCAAGGAAGGTATACTTGATCAAGTGTGTGGATTGAAACGGTGGTATCCCTTGTAGCCGTGAAATTAAGGAGGGTTGTAATTGGATTTTGATATAGTAATAAAACTCTACGCAATCCAGCGTTGTGTGGGACTGGACGTAGGAGCAATCTGAACCAGTATAAAATTCGGTGTTTTCTTTCCTTTTCTGCATTTTTATTCTATTTATTTTGCATCTGTGTTTGATTCTGCATCTGTGACTGTTACTGTGGTGTTTGGTTCATATAGTTTATCACATATATTTTAGATTTTGTTTAAATTCTCAAAAACACTATTCACCCCTTAATGTTTGTTTTGCTTTGACGATCCATTCCGCAATCCTTAACAGAAACGAAGAAAAATTTGGTTGATCCACTTACAAAAGGTCTTTTAGAGGCAATGATTTCTATAAAGTAAAAAAGAAACGAGACTAAGGTCTGTGAATGAAGATTAGTCATCCTTAACAGAAACCCAACTTGTGCCCTGAAAAGGATAAACAAAGTTCAGTGGGTACCAACAAGTTAAGAGAATGATTACGGAACACTAAATCAATTATCTTATAATATTTAGTGTTGGATTATGCAAGAATAAAGGATGGATAAACGTCCTTAATAAGTCTAGAAACCTTAAAATGTGTATCACAGAAACACCTTAAGAGACTTACTTATATGAGTATGGAAATCAGGTCGTTTCCTAGGAAAGTAAGACCGCTTTTTAAAGTAGACTCATGAACCAGAATTAAAGCACATGGTCATTAATGTGATGAACAATACAGAACACTCTAACTAAGGAAATCAACATGTGTGATTGTTCAGTTTTATCATTAAGGGGTACTTAGTTCAACATTCGTTCAAAATAGAATCTCAATAGAACTTTGAATAGTGTAAACTAAGTAAAAGTTCAAATCCAAAAGATACCTTTTATTTATGTGTCATTTCCACGGTGATGCAAAACCTGATCTTAGAACTACATAGGCTTGATTCCACTTGGGTATGTAAGAAGTCACACTAGTGATTCAGCTGTCCACTTTATTTATTTTGAAAATTATGGGAGATTGTTGTAAAATTTTCAAAACTTGTTTTGGGGTTTGGGTTTGTCCTTTAAAAAAGGAAGAAAGAAGAAAGGGGAAAATTGATTTGTTCCACATTATGGAAAAGAAAGGAGAAAACAAATATATCAATAGCTTTCTCAAGTGGATGTTAGGGACTTGGGGCATCCAATTGTTTTCTTTGTTGTTGTGAGGAGAGAGACCATGCATCACTATACCACGCGCGCGCCGCCACCGCCGTTTGTCTGACCGAACCGGGCCGGATCGGGTGCGGGTTTTGGGCCTAAATCCAGTAAGTATAATTTTGGGTAGAATTTATAAGCAGTAATGGGCCGAATTTGGGTCCATTACGGACCTGAATTAAATTCAAAACTGGACAGATATTTTGAAAAGTTTTCTGACTGTTGAAAATGAAAAGGCGCGACCATTTGCTACATTTTTTGACCGTTGCAAATGAAGAGATGCTTAATTTGAATTGAAACAGAAATGACTGTTACTAACCATTGCAACAGTTCATGAAAGGACATCTCTCCGCTAGCTATAAATACCAAGGCCGGAAAATTGTTTGAATTAATCCGAAATCATCTTCTTCCTCCATTGTCAATTTGCAACGTCATTACACTTTACACTGTTTCAAACGCTGCAGTTTTGTAACGCCTCCAAGTTGTTGCAATTCACAAGTGTTGCAAGTTGTTCATCTTCTTTTCTTCATTCTATTCTTTTCTTGCACCATTAGAAAATTAAATTCAGAGTGTTCTTAGTTGGATTAAAGTAGTACAAACTTTGAATTCGGTTACGTTGTTTCAACGCTTTATTGAATCCTGAAAGTCGATGGTTCGATAACTCGTTTGTACCTGTTGGGTTGAACTATTGTCTGAAAGAATCTATTTTATAGATCCTTTCAGTCTGAAGTACGACAATCATTTTCCTCCAATAGTCTCAAACCGCAAAATACCCCACAAATTGAAATGATGTGCAAAAGAAAAACATGAACGCATTTTAGTGTTTATT
>JASFAX010005036.1:0-2500 GCA_030737875.1 Allium sativum | reverse complement strand
AAATAGTTTTATATACATATTATTAGCATTATATCTAATGTTTTGTATTAAATATTTCAAATATTATTTTACGAAGTTTTATATGATTAAAATATGCATAAACTATATTTAAATGATATACAAAGTTTCAATTTAATTTATAAAGCAAGCATTTTAATAAAATAATTTTCAAAATTTCACATGTTGGCATATCCTAGAAATGTATGTCGATCTAGTAGACAATTTTTTTAAATTTTTTTCCAAAAGAAGTGTTTGTTCGTCGCAACCTTTTGCGAATAGACATGACTACTAAACTGCTAAAAATACCAAAGTTTCCAAACAAACTTTTTTTATCATCTTCTTCATTTTATCTTCTCCCGTTATTCTCTCACTTTCTAAGAAAACCGTTACCATACTCTGTAGAATTTCAACAAAAATCAAATCCATTTATCTCTGATTTGATTCTTCATTGTTCTCTCATCAAAGACAAGGTCAAAGTGCAATTCAGAGTTTTAGGAGCAACCGTTATTGGATAATTAAAACATAAACCAAAGCCTTTTAGTTGTTTGCCCTTTTAACGTTTTTCACTGATAAGTAAACGTTGTATTTAATGAAGGTTGTTAATTTTGATTTATGAGCTTATGTGAGAGATAAATATTGTACGGTTATTCTTTTATTGTCTCTCTTTTGAAAAGGAAAATTCATAAAAAAAACAAGTCTTTTCATTGGTTGACATCTTACATTCTCTATTAATGAGAAAACGTTCATATTTATGTAATGTATATTTATTTGGATTAATTAATTTAAGAGATGAGAATTCATGTTTTATTTTGTTCTCTCTGATTTTTTTTTTTTTTTTTTCTCTACTAACAAAAGCCAAGAACTCTACAGAGAATTATCTTCTTCTTCTTTTTGTCTTCAATTTCGATGATGGTTTTGATGACAACAACCTTTTTAACTATTATTATTATAAAGTATATATACTGACACTATTGTGTGTGTATAAGAGCGACTATTAGGACACAAAATTAGAGACACAAACTATGGACTGTAGGATTTGTTTGCCTTTATGTGAAAGGTGGAATTCGGGGGGAGATCTAGCTGTTGAGCTTGTTTGTCTAAATTTGTGTCATAATTTTGTATATAAATAGACTTTCTCTCTCTTTTATACACACACACACACACACACACACACACATATATATATATATATATATACACACATATATATATATATATATTGATTATTGAAGACCGTATAAGTTTGAAGACTCATGAATACCAACATCAAAACTTCAAGATAAATATAAGTGTCTAATTTTTTTGTTAAAACTTCATAATAGCATTGAAATCTTTATTCCGATTTTCTTGTGGGATGGAACCCACATTTCTCTTTGTTAATGGGATGGAACCCAAAGTGTTATGGAACCCACGACCAACTCCGGTTTTAACGGGAACCGAGGCTAGACATGATAAAATACTGTGCAAATAGGAACTCACAAAACTACTTCAAAATGGTTTTCAAATTTATTTATTTATTTATAAAGATTTTCCCTAAAAATGTTATAGCCTTAAACTCTCGTTAGCTTTTGTTTTCAAAATATTCCAAACCACTTCCCCTTTCTAACAACTTGTTTTAAAACATCTTGTGTTCTTAAACTTACTCAACAACTTGTTAAAAAACATCTCTTGATTTTAAACTAACTTCCGATTTAGATATTTTAAACCTTAAATCTCAAAATTATAATATATACTTAAGTTTAAATATCACTTATATATATATATATATATATATGTTTTAAATCTATATTCTTGCTCTATTATACTATCTTATAATATAGGAAGATAGTTTATTTAAATTTCAAAATTACTTTGATCTATTTACACATCATTTTCACCTTTTTACCAAAATTCAATTTTCAATTTTAGCATAGGTATGTCAACATCATTGGAATACCCCATGTTGAATTGGTGTCCGTTGACTTCAAAATTTCGATTTTTCAAAAGAAATGTCTATTCGTTCGAATCTCTTCGTGAATGGACATGGGTGTTGCTTCCCTATAAATACCTAACCAGAAACGAATTTTTAACAACTTTTTCATATATTCTATCTATATATTCATATTTCCAAATATCATGCCAAAGCCATGCCGAATTCTTTAGTGAATCGAACTAGGATCGCTTGTTTGATTCTCTACCCTCTATCAAAGATCGAAGTAGTATTCAGAGTTATAGGATCATTTGAAACATAAAGTATATCGAGTCTCCCTACTAAAGGTGTGGTCGTACCTGGAAATCAATCGGGTGATCTCGTGTCCCGTAAATCAAGAGATTTAGCCCTGGACTTAGACAGAACGACACCTTAAGGCCTTAGAAATTGAGGATTGTAATCTCGACATTGTTTAATAAAAATCTGCACAAGGTATTGGTGTAGGACTAGACGTAAGATAACTCCGAATCAATATAAAAATCCCGGTGTTTTTTTTTATTCCTTTCATTTACTTTCTGCATTTATGATTGT